>RCHF01003032.1:0-25664 GCA_003987895.1 Neonothopanus nambi | reverse complement strand
CACTGATAGAGACATTGAATTTAGAGGGCTTTCATGATGACAGGGAGGAATACATTAATGAGGTTCAAAATGCACTGCAGGTCAATATTGACACCATAGTAGATGATCTGTGTCCATTAGCTGAGGACGAAGATGGCTTTTATATGGGTGGAGTGAATGGTGGACTTGGTCCAGAAATTAATGATGGAGATCTGGCTGAAGGAGTGGTCAACTTCACTGATGAAGAAGACGAGGATGAAGATGCACCCAGTGAGCATGATAGTGATAGATAGCAATATTATTTACATTGTATGTATCGAAATAAGAGTGTCAGAAGTCTAATTACCTTTTAAGTGTGAGATCAACGCGGCTAACTTCGCTTGACTTAGACGACGAGTGAGGCCTTCCGGCTTTCCATACAGAAAGGTGTGCACTACCAGGAGCAATGTGTGTCGTGCTCAGAGTCTGTATCAAACAATAGCAAACAGTTACCAAATTTGGATAGTGTCACTAAAGGGCTCACAGCAAATAATAAAAATTACATGTGCATCTAGCTAATACAGCAGAGAATTCAGATCTGAAATTTCTAAGGGAGGGAGTAAGAATTGAAGGAGCTAGAGCTGGTGGAAGATTGGGCTCGGAAGATGTCATGGAACTTGAGATGTGCATGAAAAAAATCGGCCATGCCTAAAGTTCTGAGAATAGCTGTAATTTCGTCTTCAGTGATATCTTCTTGTGAGTACATACTACATGCATACATTCTAAATCATCATCTCTATTGATCTCGAGTCTTGCCTTGCCTATCCTTCAGCTGAGGGTCCTTTAATTACCTTTGATGGCAACGATGTCAGGTTTAATAGTGGCAGGTACAATCTTGACAGAAATGATGCAGATTATTGGGATGGAGAGGGAACCAATGGTGGTATTGCGAAGCCTCATTCTTTTGTCAAGTGTGCCCTTTCTTTTTTTTGTTGATTGCACTAATTGCTTATGAGTGTCTTTGGTATATGTACATAGGGTCAAGGGCTTCAGCACTTACTCTGACTTCACTGTCCTCAACTCCCCTGCTCAAGCCATCTTTATAGGCGGAGGCAGCCTTACATTCAATTCTATCACAGTATGCACTAAATTGACTTCTTTCCTCATAAAAATGCTCACTACACAATAACCAGGCTGACAACAGTGCTGGTGACACTGACAGCCTCAGCCACAACACAGACATGAGTCAATCAATTTGTTAAGATCAACTTGGATCCGTTTCACCAAGCCAACAAGTTTATAGCTTTTAGTGTACAGAAGTAATTCAGATCTTGAAGAAAAGGGGCCATTAGGTAGTTAATGACTACACAATAGTTATGTGGTGGATAGTTTGGTAGGATTCTGGTATCTGGTAATTCTCAGAGTAAAATTTAGGTTGTGTTTGTTAAGATTCACTGGATAAATCACAGGTTAACAAGGTTGCTGGGGCTGTAAGGTTTCACTCAAAGATGTAGCACAAAGGGGGCTTGATTCAAAAATAACTAGACTACTGTACATCTTGTAGAACTTAGGTATTTATACTATGTCTACATAGTTATCTAAAAAGGAAAATGAATTGAATTGACTCAATCTGACTGGCAGTGACTAGGTGAAATTAAAATGACTCTTACTATATGACTCTGTAAGACTTGAAATGATTCATAGGTGGTTAACTTGTTCATGAGTCATGGTTACTTATCTAGTCATGTGAATTCTTTGTCACATGATCCCATATACCTCATTGTCTGCTGTACCCCGCTTTGCCTCTTACCACTCCTTTTCCTTCTTATCCCTAACAGTACGCTCCCCTTTTGTAGCCGGAGCCCTCGACGGCCGCATTACTCTTCTCAATCTCTCGTTGTTGATAGGCAAAAGGAGTTGGTTTGTGAACGGTTTGAATTTTCATTGGGTCCTAGTCGTTGGTACGTCTGTTGCTTCCTTGTCTAGTATCCTCGAGGTTCGTTAATATATTCTTTTTTAGTACGTTTTTCTCTCTCATTGTCGTCCCTTATAGTCCCATCCTATCCGCCGATCTTCGAACTCTTCATGTCGTTCACAATGAGGCCATTTTCTTCTGATAGCGCTGTATCCGAACGATACTAGGCGAAGTAGAAGGGAACATCTGTGACCACGCATTAGGTTCGTTGTGTCTTGGGGTCGTTGGCAGTACTCCTGTTGACTTTTTATAGTTAGTTCCGCTTTTGAACTCATGTTTTCGACCCTTCGTTCATTCCCAAGATGTTGCGTGCTGTAGTAGAAAATGGGGATGGTCTGCGAGATAAGAGACGAGGCATGTACGGAATTGGGGTATAAATAAGAGAGCGGCATGTTATAGGAATGCAATCAAATTTTACTTTTTGACTTTCAATCCCAACATGCCCGTATTTTCAAAGTTCGAGAACACGAAACCCACGGCGCCTTCTAATGGTTCTTCTTCGACTATGACTTCCAATATGACCCCCGTAGTTTTACCGGGTGATTTAGGTTGGACGACGATCCCAGTCTGGTCCGAGTATATTCTGCAGGATCATGCCAGAAGGTATGAATTAAAATCTTCGTCAATCTATTCTACTGACTTGGATTTCCTGCAGCCAGAATTTGGGTTTAGTAGAAGATAGAAGCGCCGGCTCAGTGGCTGAAGACATAGAAACCCACGAACATTGTGAACACGAAACGTAAGGAATACCCGATCCGATATGGTGATTTCTACTGATTTCGTCCTTGCATTGCTAGAGAGTTTGAGGTTATCCTTCGCGAAAATTCCGCGTTGAAGGAAGACAAGGTGGCAGCTGAAGAGGTCCGTACCTTTCTGACAGCGTATGTATTTCTCAATCGTTATATCGTTGAATTCTTTCTCATTCCAGGGATATAGGGAATTGTCTTCTATGAAATCAGACATTGAAAGGTTGGAGCGGGAGAATTCGAATTATAAGGATGCAAATGGTCGAATGTGCTGATTAGTTACCTCGCAGCAGAAGCAAATCGCCCGTCTAGGCCGTATGCGATGGCATTATCATGTGTTGATGAGTGCTCAAACGCGCCGCAATCGAGAGCTGCAGGAGAGGGATGCAGAAGTGTCGGAACTTCGTCGAGAGTTGTCAGCAGATGGTAGGATTAAAGCTAGATTGGCTGATCTTGCGTATCGCGGGATCTGCGCTGATTCTGACCCCTTTCTTAACCATCTACGTGACGATTTCCACGTTCTGACAGCCAGCCTTCGTATTATCTTTCCTGATGAAGCTGGGTTTTGCTCTCCAGTCCATACTCTTCGAAACTGGCTTGTTGAAAGTCTTGAGATTATGGATGGTACTGCTGCGGAGGCAATTCGAACTCGTCGCGTCCTTCTTGTTGATCCTCTTCGTAGTCTAGGACTAGAGGCTCCGTTCAACTATCTCTCTCAATTCTCCAGCTCCTCCCATGGGGACGCCTGGTCTCTTGGCAGTTCCAATATCCGTTCAGTTGAAGGGTTGGTGGGAAGGAATGAAGGGGACGCCCTTACCAATTCGAGTGTCACAACGGCTTGTGCTGATGCTCGTACGAGTGTCCGTGACGACCCTAGGGATGAGGATGAACTTCTCTATCCCTCGAACTTGTAGAACCTCCAACTTCCTTTATTTCCTTGCCGTGTACTAATACCGAATGTTGATTATCCTGTTACCGTGTAAGAACCAATAGAGTTTTTGTTTAAGATTTCCACTTAGACTTTATTGAGGCGTTTGTTGAGATCGTTCCTTTTCAACAGCCTTCTCCAGTTCCCCTTTTCTTGGTGTGGTTTTGTCGGGGTGAGCTTCGTGAAATTCCTCTATCAGTTCTTGAGAGCCGGTCACATGAGCTAAGGGTTCCCACGAGTCCTCCTCGGGTTCGTACCCTTTCCATCGGATCAAATACTCCAACTTTCCTCTTCGACGGCGACTATCGAGAATGTCCTCAACTTCGTAGTGTTTCTCCTCATCGATTTCGACTGGTGGCGGCAGTGGCGGATGTCTTTGAGGGAAATGATCAGTTGGGTGGGGAGTGAGAAGGTCGACGTGGAAAACATTGTGGATGGTATTCATATTGCGGGGTAGTTTCAGACGGTACGCATGGTCTGATACTTTCTGGATAATTTCAAAAGGCCCAAAGTTCTTGTAGTCTAATTTTTTCGTAGGTCTTTTGGTCTTAATATTCCTCGCGTTTAGCCATACTTTCATTCCAACTGTCCAGCTTTCTGGTGTATCCCATCGTTTCCGATTCACGTGACTAGCCGATATCTTGTTACTCCTCTGGATTTCGTGTTTCAAGAACTCATGTACTTCCTTCAATTCCTGCGCTTTGAGATGGGCTAAATGACTAGGGATTTGTTTCAAGGAGATTGTGAGGCGGGGGTGGAATCCTTTATTAGCAAAGAAGGGCGTGAGACCTGTTGAATCACTAGGTGAGTTGTTATATGCAAACTCTGCCAATGGCAGCCATTCTTCCCAGTCACTTTGATCGTAGCTCACGAAGATTCGAAGATACTGTTCGAGACTCTGGTTTGTACGCTCTGTCTGCCCATCGGTCTGTGGATGATATGCCGTAGAGTAATTCGTTTTGATGTCTAACGCTTCACATAGGGACCTCCAGAACGTAGAAATGAAAGTGGTACCTCTATCTGAAACAATATCAATGGGAAGTCCATGCTTTGAGAATACATGTTGTATGAAGAGTTTACTTAGCGTTGACGCATTATCCTGGGTTTGACAAGGGATAAATATTGCTTGCTTCGTAAGTCTACATACCACGACCATTATAGCATTATAACCATTTGATTCCGGTAGCTCCCCAATATGGTCAACTGATAACGAACTCCATGGTCGTTCACCTATGGGTAGTGGTTTTAATAACCCGAATGGTTTCCTTCTGCTACTCTTGTTCCTTATACATTCATGACAGCTTCGTACGTATTGAGTCACATATCTGTGTAATCCCAGCCAAAAGTAGGTTCTCAGTATTAATGCCATTGTTTTTCTAATTCCTGGGTGACCCCTTAGCTTGTGATCGTGATGCATTTGAAGGATTTTAAACCGTAAATCCTCATCTTTGGGTACGTATATGATCCCGTTTCGAAGTAATAGTCCATCTTCAAGTTTAAACGGTCCAGGATCTTCTGACTTGGCTATAGCGGCATGTTTCTTCCAGTACTGATCCTTCTTAGCACGTCGAATTTTTGCTATATCTGACTCGTCATTCATTATCATCGATGCCAATAACTTTTCCGGATGAAGAAGAATTCTTTGGTTTGATTTGTTCACCGCTTCTTGGGCTGATTTCTTAGGATATACGTCAGCTCGACGAGTTAGAGCATCTGGCTTTCCACCTAATCACCCGGGACGATAATTTATTACAAAATCAAATCCTGACAAGAATTCGGACCAACGTGCTTGACGACGGCTAAGGACTTTTGTAGTAGTGAACCATTGTAAGTTGTTATGGTCAGTGAATACCTGTATCTGATATTTAGATCCTTCCAGGTAAGCTCGCCATTGTTTAAAGGACTTGACTATAGCTAATAGCTCCTTATCATATATGTCATAATTGAGTTCGGCGCTGTTCATACTTCGTGTGTAGAAGGCGATGGGGTGTATTTCTCCTGTCTTAGAATCTGGTTGTGAAATGATTGATGCAATCGCATAGTCAGAGGCATCGGATTCAATTAGAATTGGTAGGTCAGGATTGAAATGTCGCAGTATAGGAGCTTCCTGAAACGCTGTTTTCAGTAGTTGGAATACTTTCTCGCATTCTTTGCTCCAATCCCATGGTATTCCCTTTCCTGTTAGGCGAGTCAACGGTTTCACAATCCCGGAGTAGTTATCAATGAATCGACGATAGAAGTTAGCGAATCCCAAGAATGACTGAAGTTCCTTAACGTTGGTAGGAGGTTTCCAATGCTGAATTACCTCGACCTTTTTAGGATCCATTGTAACCCCAGTAGGTGAAACAATAACTCCTAAGTATTCTACTGAGTCCGTATGAAACTCGCATTTCTCTGGTTTAATGTGTAGGTTGTGCTGTTCTAATCGTTCCAGTACTCGACACACGTGCTTCTTATGTTGTTCTTCATCCATTGAATAGATCAAGATGTCATCCAGGTAGATTATCACAAAATCGTCCACCATATCTCGGAATATATCATTTACGAAGTGTTGAAAAACAGATGGTGCATTGGTCAGTCCAAAGGGCATTACCAAGTATTCATACGCTCCATACCTAGTTCTAAAGGCCGTTTTCCATTCGTGGCCTTCAGCTACTCGTATGTTATTATATCCTGCTCTCAAATCTAACTTTGTATAGATTTTGGCCTTTCGGAGTTGATCAATAAGGTTTCCAATTAGCGGCAGGGGGTATCGATTCTTTCGAGTGAGTTTGTTTAATGCTCGGTAATCTACGCAAAGTCTTAATCCTCCATCTTTCTTTTTTGCGAATAGTACTGGCGCTCCAATGGGTGAGTTTGAAGGTCTGATGAATCCTTTATCTAACATCTCGTCTATGTAATCTTTTAACACCTTGAGTTCGGTTTCAGAGAGATTATAGAGCTTGCCATACAGAGGCAACTCATCATTTTCTGTGTCGATTCGAATGTCGTAAGGACAATGCTGAGGTAGCGTCTTTGCTTCTATTGATGAGAAAGCTTTGGCGAAGTGTTGGTATTGCGAGGGTACGTATTTTTCAAGAATATGTTGATCTGATGGCTTATTCTGACTCAGGACTTGTTCTAATCCCTTCTGTTGGTAATAGTCGGTGTCCTGCGTCGTCGCCATCCTTGCTTCTATACATGCTCCTTCATCAGATGGTATGATGTAGATTATCACCGCTTCGCTTCCCATCTGTATCTCGTTCATGAAAGTTACTGCATTCAATAGTTGGACCGATACTTTCTGTGTTGTTCGTGGGGGAAGAGTTTCAGGTGTGTCTTTTCCTGGTTTTATGTCTTTCTGTTGTTGAACACAGTAGGTTTCCCACTCGTCTTTATGTAACAACACAGGGTCGTTTATTCCTAATCCAACCCCAACCTTCCTGTCATCATCCTCAATATCTTGTACTTCCTCGATCGTCGTCCTCCATCGTGGTTCTACTTGGTGAGTTCTTCTCGTTCTCTCCTATCTGCACCGTCTTCACTTCCTCGAGCATCTCTCCCGTCTCTGCCATCCCTTCCATCTCGCCCATCTCGTCCGTCCCGTCCGTTCCACCCTCCATTAGGTCCCCTCGGTGGTTGTGGTCCTCCAGGGCCTCCCGGTGTTCCCGTACCTCCCCATCCTTCATCATTTCTTCGTTCACCAGAGCTACTTGATTGTTGGTGAGGTAGTGGGTCAGGAGCGTCTTCTTCCTTTCCTTCTCCATTTCCATGCCCTGATGGATCATTGGGTGGTCCTCCTCCTCCAGTTGCTGTCCTTAGTGGTGTTTTACCTTTGTTTGGTGTAAAAGGGTATTCGCCACGGGTTCTTAGGTTAGCGATATCCTGGGAAGTTAGGGACGAAGGTGATGCGTTCCCATTGGATGGGATTCTCGAAGGTCCGGGTGTCAGGGATGAGGTCCCAAAAGCTTGTTGCCGCGATGTGGATGATTGTGGATCATACGAACCTTCTGATACATGTGGTGGGTCATCCCGAATCATATCAAAGTCGACACGTCGTTGGCAGAATCTTGATTGTTGTTGAATAGGGCTAGATGTCATTACGTTAGTACCTGCAAACGTGAAAGACTCACCTTCAATGACTTGTGTTTCCTTACTTTGATTGAATGGGATACCTACTGGGACATTTTCTCCATCGTGTTGCTGTGCGGGCCTTGAGTTATTATCCAGTACATGTTCTGTTGTTGGGTAGTTTGATTGAACATTTTCATCTGGTTGTTCTTCAGATTCCCTATTTAAATCTTCTTGATGCTCCATGACACGTTCTGAATTAGAAACATGGTCATCTCCAGGCGTTGTAGAGTCTTCAAACCGCGTTCGTCGTTCTCTCCAGGCTGCCGCCCTAGCTCTTGAATTGCTCATTCCAGGGTATCTTGAAGCGGTTGACTGCCTGGATGTTATTCGTCCTCTATCTATGCTGGGAGGTTCGTCTCGATTGGATGGTATAATTGACGGTCGCGGTGGAATAGAGGTTCATGTTGTTTGGTTGGAATGGTCTGATTGATCGGAGTGTAACAGTCGTTCCGAGTTCCCCGTATTCCGCTGTGGTGGCTGTGTTGATGTATGCCACGTGCTGCGACTTCTAACTGTTCTCTGTGTTGGGGATTCATCCTCATCAGCTTGGTAACCAGTATCATCCACCGTCAATAGGGTAGGATCTCTAAGATTGATGTTTTCTTGAGGACGTTGGCTTGGCGCAGCTAGCTGATTGCCTGGTGGTAAGGTGAGCGGTATGCTGGTTGGAGGCTCGTAAGGTGGTACTGGATCGTTAATATTGTACTCATCTACATTTCGTGAGTTTCCTTCAAGCATGGTAGAGTTCCTAACAGGTGATATAGCATAACCAGAGGATCCAGAGGATACGATGATAGGAGGTTGACCAACCCCTACCCACGGAGTTGGCAGACGTTGTACTCGATGTACTGCATTCCGTACTCCTTCTCTTGCATTCCTAATTACTCGAGTTGGGGTTTGAAATCTAGCCGTACGTCCTATTCTTTCGTCACTTCCTAGTCTTCGTCCTAACTGAAGTGGACTAATGTTTTCAGACACCACCGTCCAACTTTCCGAAGAACGATGACTCCTCTGAGGTGGACTCAAAGCTGGATCTTCAACGATAGGGATGTAGAAGACATCGCCTTCCGGATACATTCGATAAGGATTAGAAGAGATGGAGGATTGGTACGAAGGTGGGTGCTCATGAGGTGAATTTCTATGAGAAGGAACTTCATCTATATATGAAACCTCACTACGATCCTCCCGTGTAACTTCTTGTAGGACGGGAATGGTTATTGGCGCAGGTGAACCTCTTGGAGATACTCTTGAAGATGCTACCGAAGGTGGGGTAGGTGTCCGACGCAATGCTTCATAAGCGTCTAACAAAGGTCTAATGTTCGGTCGCTCAGAGACTTCATATAGGTGTTCGAGTTCTTCAAGGTGCGGTTCAAAACTTAATCCTGCTATGATTTCGTCACTTACATCTTCAGGTTCCGCTTCATATAAATCCCTTAATCTTCTAATCCATCCGTAATTCGACCGCCACAAATTCTCCCGCATTCCCAATCTTCTCAGCAGTGAACGACATTCTAGGGCGAGACCACGGACCTGGTCTTCGAGTGCCTGACACTCCGCTTCTAAATCATTTGAAGTTCTCTGGCTCGACGTAGGAGAGTGAAAACGGCCCGTATGTGTACTCCCCCGGTCTGTTCGAACTGATCTTGGGGTATTATTGATAACTTGGGCTCTAGCAGGTGAGGAGTACATGCTACCTAATGCCGATCTCATACCATCCATATAATTCCGGAATCCTACTGTAGGTGCTGTTCTCATCCATCGTCTGGCCATATTAACCCTAGCGAATATATTAGGTTCATCGTCTCTGCTATCGTCTCCTTGATTCATGTCTACTTCTCCTTCCATGTCATCCTTGGAATCTGATACGTCTAATAGAGCTGGTAAGTCGTTATTCTCTTGTTCTATTCCCGACTCATGTATTCCGTTAACCTGGGTATTTTCCTGCTGGTCGATATTGGTGTGTATTGATTGAACAGATGACCTATCATCGACAACACGATTTGAAGTGTCTGATTGGGCTTCTGTGCGTCCTTCGTAGTCTTCCTGTAAGAGTTTGTTGGTCATAGTTTGGTTGGAACTAATCATATCAATATTCTGATTATTATATACAGCTGCTCGGAGAAGTTCTCGACATAAAGTGTCTCGTGGTTGAACTGGAGATGGAGAAATCGGAGTGATATCAGCTGTATTCAAACCAAGGGATCGCGGATATGTAATTCTTCGAGTTCCTGGGTTTCGAAATTGCGTAGGGTCGATACTAGGAGTTTGTTCCTCGTCTAGTCGTCTTCCTGGAGTAGTAAAAGGTACGAACGGAGTGTTACCCGTTTGATCAGTTGTATTATCAGGTCTGTCAATGTTACCACTGCCAGGAGTAGACACGTAGTAGCGAGGAGAAGTGGGAGTTTGATCAATGTTGTTCTGAGTAGTGGTTTGTGTAGTTCTCGTAGCCATTCAACTAGTAACGGTAAGGAGTCTAGTTATTATGTTAAGATCAACTTGGATCTGTTTCACCAAGCCAACAAGTTTATAGCTTTTAGTGTACAGAAGTAGTTCAGATCTTGAAGAAAAGGGGCCGTTAGGTAGTTAATGACTACACAACAGTTATGTGGTGGATAGTTTGGTAGGATTCTGGTATCTGGTAATTCTCAGAGTAAAATTTAGGCTGTGTTTGTTAAGATTCACTGGATAAATCACAGGTTAACAAGGTTGCTGGGGCTGTAAGGTTTCACTCAAAGATGTAGCACAAAGGGGGCTTGATTCAAAAATAACTAGACTACTGTACATCTTGTAGAACTTAGGTATTTATACTATGTCTACATAGTTATCTAAAAAGGAAAATGAATTGAATTGACTCAATCTGACTGGCAGTGACTAGGTGAAATTAAAATGACTCTTACTATATGACTCTGTAAGACTTGAAATGATTCATAGGTGGTTAACTTGTTCATGAGTCATGGTTACTTATCTAGTCATGTGAATTCTTTGTCACATGATCCCATATACCTCATTGTCTGCTGTACCCCGCTTTGCCTCTTACCACTCCTTTTCCTTCTTATCCCTAACATTCTGGCAGATTTTTGAATTTTTAGAGGTCACATTTGGCAGTCACACAGCCACCAAAAATATTATGTAATATTCCATATATGGTACTGTTACCCCGTGACTGACACCTGGGCTGAGCCCAGCTGAGCCCCAGCTCGGCCCCAGCTTGGCCCCAGCTTGGGCTTGGCCACTAAGAATGGACTTCTAACGTAGTTAGAGAGCCTGTAGCACTGCAACACGACCATTATGTAGGCGTCTATGGAGCCCTGTCTTACCTTGACCCAGCTTTGACCCTTGTTTGACCCAATTTTGACCCATAAATTTTTTTTTTTCGTCCGGGATGCGAGATTTGGCGGCGTGACACCGTGACATGTCACGCTTACATAAGGTGTCGGTTCCTGGTGACGCCTATCTACAGCTATCTACCGTAGGAGGAGGAGAACCGGCACTGGGTCGTGACGCGTGACTCGCAGCGGCGATTGATGATGAGTTGATCAGAAGTGCCGCGAACGCGGCCTGTCAGCCCGTCAACCTTGATCGACTCATCACCAAGTTTAGACAGCTGGCTCGAGTCTACGGCCGTACTGAGTGAGTAATTGGAATTATTACATGCGGTTCTCCAGAAGTGCATACTCATGGTGTTATATCCTCCTCCTCCTAGTAAACCAGGAGTGAAGTATCTCAGTTCTTGTTTCTCGTGTGGAACAAATTAAGAAAGCAAACATCGATGATGGGCGGGCAATGATTAATGAGAGCGTGCACAAAGAATCTTAACTTCAAGTTGGAAGAAGCTCAGGACTTTTTTGCACCGTCGTTCGATCACTTCGACGAGTTCCTTGGCAGATATCCGGCGTTTCTTCTGTGTCTCCCAAATAATCCATGTTCATTTCAACAAACTCCAGTAATGAAGCATCATAAATACAAATACACCGTTCACATAAGATTCAAAGGAAATACGCAATAGACAACATCGCATTGCAGCTCCTTATTATCCCTACTGAGTTGATCCATTAGCTCAGTATATCGCTCATCAAAGCTAGCTCAGCTAACTCACCAGAATAGCTCGCAGTTTAAGAATCGATTTGCAAGGTGTCATTGTCGTTGCTCGATGAGCTAGAGGAAGTGGACGAGTTGTGAGTCGCATCCAAGTCTGAGCCCGAAGACAGATCGAAGTCGTTTCCATCGAAGGAACCAGTTGTGTCCGAGTCCGGGTCCAAGTCAGCACCTCCTGTTGACGCACTAGGATCGGCAGAAACAGCACTGGAAGGAGCAAAAGAAGCGCTACTAGAAGGAACGCTAGGAGTCAAAGGGCCGATCGGGGCAGTAAATGGTGGAGGCGGAGGAACTGGGGTGGTGTTAGGACCATCCGGAATAGATGCAGTACCAGATGGACCAGCGCTGCTGTTGTGTGGGTGCCAGTTGTGATGGAGCACGGTGCCATTGTGGGACGGCATATGGCAGTACCTGTCATCCCAAAGACGAGGGTGGTCCAGCTGGTGACCAGTCCTTTGGGCTCCCATAGCAGAAGAAGATCCCGAGGGAACAACGGAAGAAGACCCAAATACTGCGCTATTAATCGAGCCTTCGACGTCACGTCCGAAACTAAATAAAAGTCAGACTGAGCAAGGGCTGAGTCGGCGAGAAAGGACAACGACTTACTGGGAAGGTGCCGCAAGAACATTGGCTGCGTTCAAAGCGGTGAGAGAGAAAAGAAGAGCAGAGACTTTGGTCATCATTTTGAGAACGGGGTAAGTGTAGAATATGTGGAAGAAGGTCGATAAGAAGCACGAAAGATTGGGATTGCTCTAGATGTCCAGCACCTGTAAGACGAAAGGAAGAGACCAGCTACTTGAAGGATAGTAGTTTGAAAGCACCCCTTTTATACTCCCCAGACTGAATTCAACAGTACCTCCGGGCTTCGACGCATGGTGCATGATGTACTGCCAACACAACCGGAAGTGCGGCACCAGCGCTGGCCCCTGGGCAAAAACTGTGGTGTATTGTCGATGAGCATATCCCCCTGGAGGTGGTGTGACGAAGGACAATGATGGTGTCGTAGACGCATGATGATCATGAGATAATTTTGGCTCGCTAGATTATGTCTTGACAAATCTCGAGTCTGTTCGTACTTAGATGCACTGTAGATGCGTGATGATCATGAGATAGTTTTGGCCCACCAGATTATTTCTTGACATACCTCGAGTCTGTGGCTGTCTGTGGCGACGGCGTCGCGTCGTGCAAGAGAGAAACAACATCGATGCAAGATCTGCCCCCTCTACAGATAAGCACATTGTCATGTTGCCAAAATTGTGTTCAATCGTGAATGAAAATCCTGGATGATACCATACACGCGTCCACAGTGCAATATCAGTTCATGTTGAATATAATCCGCGTTGGGACGTTTCTTGACGTCAAAAGCAGTAGAAGTCCATTATGATTAAAATGGTTGCTCCCACCAACCGCCGGGGACTCCGATGGCGATGCCGCTGATTGACACAGGATTGGCCAGGGATTGGCATAGAGAAATTGTTCGCTTTGCTGGTAGGCCGAGAGTTTATATTATTTCCGAGCAGAGAGACACAAGAACGCACCAGAATATTCACCGAAGAAACCTCCAATGCTTGATATATAGACTCGGGTTAGTCGGAGTGAAACTAAACTAATGAACCTGGTATTGATAGTCAAACTTCATGAAAGTTTGCTATTATACAGATAGCATACAGCGAGCCACGAAAACATGAATTCTAAGAAACAAGGTAAATGAGGTCCGCGCTGGCGGTGGCCAGTTGGAAGACTCTAGTCAGGGTTCAGGCGGAGACACAGCCACAAGCAATTTTCAATAGCAGAACGGTCAAAGCTGTTCGTCGGCTGTCGAATCTCTACTGTATTTGTGTTAAAATTAGACCAGCCACGGAGGTTGGATTTAAGCATCTTATCCCGACAATATTTCTCTAAAAAAAATTATACATGTTCATTCAACCCCAGTAATACAGATGCACCGTACACAAGAGAATACACGTCAAGTAATGATAGGTTTCCATCCCGGCCATGAAGCCTCCTGCTTCATACCATCAGGTCAATAGTTCATCGATCGAAAATGGCTTAGCCCAACTCATCAGAACACCTCAGGGCGAGATGCGCAAGATATCATTGTCATTGTTCGAAGAGCCAGTGGAAGTGGACGAGTTATGAGTGACATCCAAAGTCCCACCCGAGGACAAATCAAAGTTGTTTCCATCGAAGGACACAGATATGTTGGCGCCGCCTGTTGACCCACTAGGAGAAGCAGAAGCGGTGCTGGATGGAACGACGACGTCCGTCAAAGGGCTTGCAAACAGAGTAGAAAAAGGCAGGGGTACTGGGGTAGTTTCGGGACCCTCCAGAATAGAAGTGCTAGCAATACCAGATGGACGAACGCCGCTGGTGTGCGGGCGCCAGTCATGAGAGTGCGTGCTGTCATTATGATCTTGGACGCCGCGGTGAGGCGGCATGTGGCAGTACCTGTCATCCCAGAGGTGTGGGTGACCAGATTGGTGTCCCGTAGGGATGGAGGAAGCCTGAGCAGAGAAGGTTAAGCTATAGCCACTCTCGGAGCCTTCGACCTCGATGTTACGTCGGAGACTAGAAGACGAAATTGACTAGGATCGTATCACTGAGATGGGGCGACAACTTACAAGGAAGATGCAGCAAGGACGTCGGCGGAGATTATGGAGACAAGAGTGAAAAGGAGAGCAGAAAAGTTGGACATCATTTCGATGACCGGGTAAGAGTTTCTTCAGATTTCCGGCACCTGCAAGACGAATGGAAGAGACCAGCTACTTGAAGAACGGCGTTCCGAGAACACTCCTTTTATATTCTCCAGGTCTATTTCAGCGGTGACTCCGGCCTTCGAGGCAGGTTGCGATGAAATTGACTCCGGAAGTGCGGTAACAGTTGGCAATACTGCCCAAAAGTATATCCCCCTGGCCGAAGGTAATGTGACGGAAGAGGTGCAGATTGCTTGAGCATATACATCTCAGCCAGAGTCTTTCATGAGAGTGTTATGTCGTTCAAGGGAGTTCGGGACGAATTAGAGAAGCTCAACAGATAAAGGATCATGGTGGAAAACAGGATTAAGAGGATTAAGCGCTCGTGGCTTAGCTGAGAGCCTGAGACGGTCCTTTCGGGCGCCAATTCGCTAGGCCTCTCTCCTGAGCGCCAACAACTCCTTGAAAGCCGTAAGGCATCCAGTAAGTTATAACCTTCTTCCTATCCCAAATTTATATACTGAGCTGGTCTACAGGAATTTCTTGCATTCAATAAACACGCAGAAGTGGATTTGTCCGACTCTATTTCTTGAATAATTCTCATTCAACAGAGTCAAAGCAGACTCTTGCTTAAGCTTTTGAGAAATTTCAAGGCTTCTGCTATACTTCACTCAAACGATACCATGAGCGACTACGTACCAACGATTGAAGACCTACGGACAAAGATGTGTTACATCTGCAGGGAGGAAGAGTCTATCGATGGTGCGCCTGTACTTCTCATAAGGGAGTATGATTTCTCATATTCATAAATATCAGAGCCTTCGAACCCACCACGAACCTGGACACATCCCTGTCAATGCACACTTGTTGCACACGAGTCCTGTCTGCTCGATTGGATAAAGACGGCTCAAGCCAAGCCTGGTGCTGGTTCTCGAAACGCTATGAAGTGCCCGCAATGTGGTGCGCAGTACGAGATTGTTCATAGTAATAGCGGAGCGTTAGGTGTGTCTGCATGTCACTATTTTTTGACTTCCGTGTTGATAAATTCATGCAGGACTGGCGGAACGAGGCTTATGGCACGTACTCACCCGAGCAAACATTGTTGTGGGCTACATAGGCAAAGCGATACTTATACTCGTCCCGTCTGCAGTGGTTAGCTTCGTAGTAGTTGGTGAGCTTTTTCTTTCTCCGTTTTTTGACTCGGCACCCATCGCAAGGCTTTCAGGAACTTACTGGACACTAACGAAATACGGGGAATATGCTGTACGGGAATTTTTTGGACAAGAGTATGTTTCTTGTTACGTTGCACTATCTATCTCATGAACTCTTCTGTCATTACAGATTATACGATATCGCACTCTCCAATGACGAATCCCGATGGCCCTGGACAGCCTTTATAAACCTCCCTATTATACCCCTAGGTCTCATGGCCTCCCGCTTCAATACCACATCTAGTTTGCTCCCCATATGTTCAGCTTTACTCGAATGGCCCAACTTTTACGACCACGACCTCCTTCTTTTTCACGCAAACAGTGACTCAGGCACAAAGGAAACCAACTACCCACTCTACCCTCCCTCACCCTACACAGTTGGCTTCGTCTTGTTCCCAATTTTACAATACTTCTACAACAAAGCACTGAAGCGTGTACAGAGGTGGATATTAGGGTCTCAATCTCTTACTACTGTAAAAGCCGATGGGGACGACACGTTTCTTGTCGTGAGACTTAGAGGCGTAGGAGAGCCCGGGGCTGACGGTGCAGACAATGACGGTGGCGGCGGCGGGGCGGAAAACCAGCCAGCCGCAGAGGTCAATCCAATTCTCGAGCAAAACGCCGCCGACCAAACCGTCACGATCTACGCCTCACCTCTAGGCCGAAAGCTCGGAGGCGCTCTCCTCATCCCGGCCATTGCACGACACATGGGTAACCTCCTCTTAAGACTCGCAAAAAAGAACTGGTGGATATCTAAATGGTTACGAGTCATCCTCGCTATACGAACCTCTTCTTCTCCTACTTCTACGGACTTCGGGAAGACTCTGAGGTCTTGGTTCAGTCCACCTTTACCTTCGTCTTCGCCTCCGACAAATTTTAGTGCTGGCCCTTTGGGTGGAAAGTGGTCGTTTGCGGGCGACTTGCGAAACACCGACCAGGGGGTATGGAAGATTGTTTTGCGTGCGATTTGGGGAGGTGGCGGGACGACTTGGGCTCATTTCGATCCTGTCTGGTGGCGGAATACCATTGGACTCGGACTTTTCGTTGTGGTGAGCAGGCTGAACACCACTCCCTACCTTTTCTGACCATTTCGCTTCCTTTTTTAATCTGCAGGGCAAAGATGCACTCAACCTCCTTCACCTATGGCTAATCAAGCGTGAACTGGAGACTCGACGAATAAGAAATCGCGATTTCTCCGGCGTCGACACCGCCGGGTTGGATTTAATACCTCAATCATAATTTGTGACTACAGACCAGTGATCACAGCTGCTAGTATACGTCGACAGGGAGCCAGGGCATGCTCTGTTGCTTTCATAGCCTATGAAAATCATACATGAACAGATTGGCATAATCCATGATTTTGTATAACGATTTATATCCATCCACACTCTACTAAAATACATATAAGAAACGACAATAAATATCAGTCGTCATCTGAATCTAAATTTACCATCGCTTCGCCGTTTAGGGCTTTGGAGGCGGAAGTAACAGGTCGGGTCGTAGGCGCAACGACACCCGACCGGATTTTGGGCCCTGGACGCGGTCCGAGATTTATGTCTTTGCGAGATTTTTGTAAATCAGCCAGAGTACTCAACTGAAAGGGGCATAAGCTAAACGATTTGAAATAAAAAGGACACCGAGTATGACGAACCTTTCTCTGCATCTCCATATTGGATTGACTCTGGCATTGACCTATCTTGGCGGATGGGTCAAACCCAAGGTGTTTGATCATCTCCGCAGAGTAAGCTTGTTTATGCCGCATTTTGCTCCCCGTGTCCACGAACAGGTCGAAATCAGCTTCAAAAGCAGACACGCGTCCGCCTTGCTCCTTACTAGACTGCCGCTTCCTATCGCCATCTTCCTCTTCCTCACCTAAATCGCCGCTCTTCCTCTTCCTAGAGCTCTTCTCCTTCTCCTTCTCCTCCCCCCTGATCCGCCCGACAACCTCTCTCGCCTTCAGAACACTCTTCATGCCTTCCTTATCCCTCTTCAGCATCCTCTCAAGCACCTTATCCTGCTCCTTCCTACTCTGAACCCTCTGTGCCTTCGCCTGTCCTTCCCGACCCATATTCTCCATCACATGCATCGTGTCCATACCCGAATCGGAGGCGGATTTGATGGTGTGTCCGGAGATGAAGTACGTTGGGCCTACATTGGCGTCAAATGATTGGGATTGGGATTGGGATTGGGAAGGCAGAAGACCCGTTTTTCGGACTGGGTCGTAGGAGGAGCTAGAGCCGAATTTTCTCTTGGCAATCGCAGAGTTGGTCATCCCAGATGTTCTAAACAGGTTATTATCAGACTCAAGGATGAGCTTGGAAATCGAAATGGAGGGAAGGGGAACCCAGCCAGAAACTCACCCAGCAGAGAATTCCGCCCGTCCAGCCCTACGGCTCTGAACAGCATTTTGTATATGATATTCACATACATTCGCAACACGTTTGTCGCACCACGATCCACAAGGTTTTCCATCCCGTTTCAGAACGGTGCACATGCCTAGATCCTTCGCGCGTCCAATATGTGTGATTGAAGATGCTGATTCGGGAGTCACGCCTAAGATGTTATTAACGGGATGAGGTGTATTCGAGGATCCCTACATGCGTGATTTTGATATTAGAGAAATCACTTAAGTGAATGGAGGCGAAAATTGTTACCGTAAAAGGTTTCATAATCCTCGGATTCAGCAAAGCAATAACATCCCCCTCTTTCAACTTTGACATAGCTTCAAAAGCTCCTTTGCTCCCCCCCTTATACACCTTCCTTGGTTTCTTCCCTTCCTCTTGCGTGACAAGATCAAACCCCTCTGACTCAAACAAGAGTAACGACAGAAATGCGTCGCCTCGTATAACCGCCTTTCCGCTAGAAGAAGAGCTCGAGCGTGCTCCAAAATCAATGAGTTTGATGTTGATGTATCGACGTCGTTTCGAAGAGTCCGTGTCGCCTTTTGATTTACTGTTATCTTGAGTCTTCCTTTTTCCTTTACCATTCGAATCGTCATCATCGTCTTTACCGATGCCCACGGGAGGGTTGGTATATTTGATAGGACCTCGTTCAGCTACTACCGCGATCGTAATCCAATCCCCAGCTACTGGAACATCGTAGCCTTGTTTATTAGGGAGAAGACGAATGCAAGAGTAGAGCCGCGAAGGAGACAGATAATACCGTCCACGTAAATGTTCTTGCAGATCTTCGTGAGACAGAATGCGCGAGCTGAGCATAGGATAATACATCAGTGACAGTAGTGCGTGTACAATACGATGAGTGTGACGCACGAAAGTCGAATACCAGAGTTAGGCTCAAGTTGTTCGAAATGAGGATCATCGAATGGTGGTTTATGCTCTACAGGACCAGGTTCTAGATCTTCAATGAGTGCAAGGTGCTCATCGCGTATAGGTCCAGTAATCGAGCTTTGTGCACAGGTTGGTATTTGTGGTCTGTCTGTGAAGGACGACGTTCTCGTGAAGAGGGTAGATTGCTCCTCGTCGTCTGGCCGTGAACTGAGGCTAGCGAGCTTGTTAAGCACATTCGAAGGTGGTGGTTTAATAGTAGTATGTTCGGATGACGTAGATTGCGTTTGGGAAGATTGAGCACCGTTCACGATGCTTGATTTCTTCAGCACATGCCGCGAGGACGAACTCGATTGACTAGAGTCTGCTACTGGTTCAATTCTTCTTTTCTTTCCTAGGGGTTATTGAGTACTATTAGGTAGCAAGTATATCAGTGAAACTCACTAGGTGAAGGTGTAGCAGGTACTAGCAAGCCTGATTCTGCTTGTTTCCTCCTCGGCGAAGATAGAATCGGATTGTCAAGGCTAATTCCCTCCGGTAATTGGGCCTTCAGATCGGCAATTTGTTTAAGTATATCAGCCTGTCTTTGTCTTTCTTTCTTGCTGATACCTGCAAGCGACTCCATGGAGAATGAAAAGAAGAGGTCAATGCTCGTTGATTGCACGCTAATTGAGTCACGCGTCGCGTTTTGGGTCACGCTATCGTGTGGGCGTGCCGAGGGCTGCCGATGCGGGGTATCAAAATAACGTGTTTCAAGCTCCGCTGACTACTATTTCTGGATATCTCTTTGAGCAAAACAGAAAAATCCTCGAAATTGTGCCTTGCTGGGTGCCTTGACTATAGTTCCTTTGATAGGAAATTTAGAAAGCACTTTCTACAGAAAATGTGGATAATTGGACTGGGAACCGGGGAGAGTTCTCTTGGACCCATCACCCCCGGCAATTGCCGTTCCTCCGTCTTGCAAACGCACATCGACTCAATGGGCAGCGTTCCGACTCAAAGCTGTGCCGCACGCCTTTCCTTCTGTACTTAATCACTTACCACCACCATCCTCAGCATGAATTTATCTTCCCCAGATTTATCTCCCTCGAGCAGTGGGTCCATCTCGCCCGTCGAGGATGTTCTCGACTCAGGCTCGGGGTCGCCACTAATTTTGCCACCAGAAATTTGTTCCCCTCCACCTTCGCCACTAGCACTTCTACCTCTCTCCTCCTCATCTGAATTTCGCTCTCTGGCTTGGCGGCTCAAACATTTTGATTATCTGCTTCCAGCTCTGAGAGACTTACGTCAAATATTTTCTGTTTCCGACCCTGAATTCCGTCTTATTGCACCCAAGGTAAGCATGGCAAAACCAGCAATTTTTGCTTTCGTATACGTATGTAGATTTATATCTGAAATCAATGACTTGATGACTAGGTGATAAAATTGTTTGAAGTCAGTTGATCAAATCTCTGGCATTCTTTAGTGTAAATAGTACTGAACGCTAACTGACACCTCATCCTAGATCACTAGAGACACCTTAGAAAAAGCAGGAATCGAGCTTTGGACGCACTCACCTTGTTTCGTGTCCCTGCGTCCACACAAGGAAGCATATTTCATCCTCTTAGAGCGATTGAAAGCACGAGGAAATTCTTTCGACGCCTCTTTACGAGGTAAGTTTTTCCCCACCTTCTGTTCCTTTGGTGTGACAGGTGTATTGATGTGGGAATCAAGATCGATGGCTGAAACTCACTTGCCGCCTCTCGAACAATTTTCAGATCCAGACTGATCCTGCCTATGATCTTTACCTGCCTCCTCAACCGAGGAAACGCCAAAGTCTGGTATCCAAACCCGCACTGGTAAACACCGCCGGATTATCTCAACAGCTCTGTAAATCCATGCCTCGTAAGTTCTTTATTTGTTCAAAATTCCGAAATGTGTTTTTTGAGAAAAAATCTGATACGTATCCTTCCAAAAGCTCCAGACGTTTTCCCTCCGTCTCAGGGAGTTTCCTCACAATCACTTCTAGGTCCCCGCCGACCGAAGCGTAAGCCGCTAGACTTATGGGATTTAATGCAAGAGGCTGGTCAACCTTCACATCTACCATGTCTCCGTCGGCCTATGACCCAGCGTTTTGGTATCTTTTGCACAGGGAAAACATCTATGTTACAGCCACTAGGTCGGGGTAGAAATTTCACCAAGTCTCCGAGGCACTCATCATCGTGACTCGGTGAGCGTGGGGCGCTGCTACTGCGTAACATTGTAACATAGTATTGAATACGCGGGGATTCCTTGGGAGATATTTGTAGTATGTATTTGTCAACCCGAAGAAATGCGGGATCAACTAAGTTGTAATTTAAAGCGATACATTGGCATGACTATATGTTCGCTCTTACTTAATAGCTCGAAATATTATTACTAGTGAAGTGGAGATTACAGAAAGTCTAGTCCAACAATATTTCTGAAAAATTTCAACCTGCATATGTACTTGATTATTATCCTTCTTCGAAACTCAGAACCTAAACCTTTAATCAGTGAATAATCCCCCTTCATGTTCAGCCCTAACCCTCGACCTAGACCTCTCCGGACTCTTCTTCCCCGCTCTAATAACATCTAACTCATCCCTCCAAGACTGGAACTTCCTAAGCAACTCATTCTCGTCTTGAGACCCACCCATAGTATTCTCCTCTGACTCGAGCGTAGTGATCACATACCCCAGAGCATGATCTAACTTCCCAAAGGCTTCGCGCATAAGGAATGGATTACCTATGAGCGACTGGGAGCTGTTTGACGGTCGGTTACCGGGAATTGTATTTGGTGGGGCTGAACACATGATAAGAATAGAAGGATACGGCGTGAGCGGGGAAAGTCCGAGTCCTAAGAGGCGGCGAGAAGAAGTAAACAGATGAGGGTACGCACCTGCTTTTGGGTCCGACTTAGGATATACCTGGATGATGTGATATTGAGTGATCACTTGCGCGCAGCAACGCAGTTGAATAAGATAAATATTCAGACACGAACCTGTCCTGGATTTTCCCTAGTGGGTGAAGGGGGGATAGCATCACTGCTCTGGTTAGGAAATTTCGCGTCCGCTGTCACGAGTCGACCGGGTCAAAAAATTTCGAATCCAATGCATGCAAAGGCGAGAATGATTGATTTACAAGGATGCGAGTAGGAATAAATTGCTTACCATCTCCCATAGACATAATTGGGTTTATTCAAGTTGCTAGAGTGCTGTGTTGATTCTTCGATGTTTGACGCCGGCAGTAGTGAATGTCTGGAGTAAAAGTATAAGTAGCGATGCACGTCCGTAGTCCGAGTACTTATAATACCTCTATATGACGCATGAAGTTTGTCAAGCCTTTATTTTGACCTTGAAGACATATGTCGTCATACAGTAGCCCCTATTTATTTAGCAGAAAAAAAGTGAGAACTTGATTCTACTGGCTCGCGGGCATAGTTTCACTTCGGATCGAGTTGTTCACGATATGCGACCGGACAACGAGCAAGCGGAAGTACTCGGGATACACACGATCCTTCCCCAAGTAGATCTAGCATTTGCAGTTGGCGAGAAAAAAACCGTAAAGAGCTTCCCGGCACAGTGAGCGTATTTTGTCAGTGGCAGCCAGATACAGACAAGAGACTGACGTTGACTTTTAAAAACCTGACTTGTACTCACAGTTGGAAAGCACCTAGGTCGATCTGTAAATTCACTAAGAGAACAGAACGTGAGTTTGGTGAGTGGTGATAGATGCAGTTGAATTTTTCGGGCAAGGAGCGGGCCAGGTATGTCCGAGTCAGTAACAAGAGGGAATAAGAGGTATGGAATTTCGTAGCCGGTGTGCAGATCAGAGAACGCACCCCAGCGACGTTTCGTCCAATATATATCTATTTTCGGCAAACCGAGCTCAACGCCATCGAAATTAACGGAATATAGCACAGTTTTTAGAGTACAACAACTCCGCTTCCTAGGGACCCCAAGTCGTAGCGTTGATCATGAAATACGATTCCTAGCAAGTTGCAACAGTATCTGATACCTTCATGCGGCACACTCAGTTTGCCTGCTTTTCGCTATCAGCAATATCCGGAATCAATTCATTGTACAAATGGCTTCCTGAGCGTTCTTGAACTCGGACTCGAAGGTCACGGTAGGTAGCGGCGGAGGGAGAAGTTACAAGTAGGCGGCAGAGCTGCCACGTGGGAATCACCTGCACAGGCGAGTCATCTGCTCATCTGCCTCAAGCCATAAAATAAAAATTCTCCAACTTCATTTCTATCTTGGACTTCCACCTATATTTCCTCCGCCCCGTATCATAGATCAGAAGGAGCTATGCCAGGCGACGAAACATTGCAGAAACACCAAGAAGAATCTGATTCAGAGGCTGAGGATGACGATGAAGCCGATGCCATCCCAAAATTCGAAGTCGACACCTCAAAACTGACACCTCTTTCACCGGAAGTTATATCTAAACAGGTGTGTAAAATCTCACACAAGGGTTAAAAATTTACACCCCTCTGATTGTGTTCGCAAAAGGCTACAATAAATTTGGGTGCGCGTTTGATTGACGATTGGGAGGAATTCGTATCGATCTAAGAACGATTTTTCTTTATAACATTGTCAGGCACGATTGGACATGTCGCACACGGAAAATCGACAGTGGTGAAAGCTATATCTGGGGTTATGACTGTTCGATTTAAGAATGAGCTGGTGCGGAATATCACGATCAAGCTTGGTTATGCCAATGCCAAAGTACGTTACCAAACTGAGTTTCGGGTTTTCGTCCTAACCCTTTTTTTTCGCTCAGATCTACAAGTGTGAGAACGAAGCGTGCCCCAGACCAGGATGCTATCGGTCATACCGCTCCGACAAAGAAGACAACCCACCTTGCGAGCGGCCTGGATGTGGTCACCGTATGAAACTTGTCCGACATGTTTCTTTCGTCGATTGTCCCGGACACGACATTCTGATGGCTACCATGTTGAACGGTGCTGCTGTCATGGATGCCGCTCTACTATTGGTTGCAGGGAACGAAACTTGCCCGCAACCCCAGACGTCAGAACATCTTGCTGCCGTTGAAATCATGAAGTTAGAGAATATCATCATTTTACAGAACAAGGTCGATCTGATTAAGGAGGCCCAAGCATTGGAGCACCAAAAAAGCATCGCGGCGTTTGTGAAAGGTAGAGTGTCTGATTCATCTAGGCTCTCACCGGTTTCGATTGACAATTGACACTTTCTGGCGAATTCTAGGGACTGTCGCTGAATCCTCTCCAATCGTCCCAATCTCTGCTCAGCTGAAATATAACATTGATGCTGTCAATGAATACATCGTAAAGCGGATTCCCATTCCTGTCCGCGACTTTTCCTCCGACCCAAAGCTCATCGTCATCCGATCCTTTGATGTCAACAAGCCCGGTGCTGAAGTTGACGAGCTTAAGGGTGGTGTAGCTGGAGGCTCTATCCTCACGGGTGTCCTTCGACTCGGACAGGAAGTCGAAATTAGGCCTGGTATCGTCACCAAGGACAACCAAGGTCGAAATAAATGTCAACCTATTTTCAGTCGGATCATGTCCTTGCATGCGGAGAATAATCTACTGCAGTTCGCCGTTCCTGGTGGTTTGATCGGTGTCGGTACTAGAATCGACCCTACGCTCTGCAGAGCGGATCGTTTGGTCGGTCAGGTGCTAGGTGCTGTCGGAAAACTACCAAAGATCTACACAGGTTCGCAATCTTTCTTTCCAACCGAGTAATTATCTCCGAACACTAAAATGTTTCTTTTTAGAACTCGAAATCAGTCTTTTCCTTCTTCGTCGTCTGCTCGGTGTCAAGACAGAGGATAAGAAACAGACGAAGGTCTCTAAGCTCGTCAAGAACGAGCTGCTCCTCATCAACATTGGCTCTACGTCGACTGGTGGTCGTGTGCTCAGCGTCAAGGCTGATCTCGCAAAGATTCAGCTTACGTCGCCGGCGTGCACAGAGATCGGTGAGAAGGTCGCTCTTTCAAGGAGAATTGAGAAGCATTGGCGACTTGTCGGTAAGTGGTTGCTCAAATTTTGCATTTTAACGAATATGCTTTTTCTGATACGAGGGATATAGGCTGGGGCAGTGTACAACGGGGTACTGTATTAGAAGTAGACTAGATTTCTATCTGTATCTAATCATGTGTAATCACTGTTGTACACTCGCCTTCTCCTAGGCCCTGGGTTGCGTTGCACAACGACTTGAGGATTAGTAACCAGAATCAGTACCCAGAACACAAGCAAGCTTTCAAAGCGACTTTACACAGTATTAGCGAGATGTGGTATGTAGCTTTATTCGATATAACACTGACCTCAATGCTGACCTTGTTAACATATACGGAAAGTACGCGTTCCAATGGATAGCTGCGAAGTGGGATACCCGATGAGCACAGAAACCCTGAGACTGTTTGGGGCACAAAGTTGTCAAGCCTATATATAATCACTACACGTTCGAAAGATATTGATAGATGCACCCATGCACACTGGGGGTCAAGTAATGATTGGCGCCAGTGGCAGAAATGCGTTTTGCGCTGCCGATTCGCTCTCGGACACGTTGTGCTCGGCTTTCAATGTATCACTGCATTAACTCAAATCCTCAAATCTGACTCAACATTTACAGGAACAGGACGTGGCTAGTATTACAAGGCGAAAACACGAG
>RCHF01003030.1:0-14784 GCA_003987895.1 Neonothopanus nambi | reverse complement strand
ATCTAGCAGAATACAATCTTCCCTTTGACATGTATTGCTCATCGCTCATCCTTGGCGAAACGACGGCGGTAAAAACTATCTTAACCGACCATCATGAGCTCTGTGCTAAAATGAATGGTACGGACTCCGGCCCTGCTGAACCTTCCGCGGGACGGAAGCACTCCAGTATGAAAACAACTTTGTTGGCGTGGGGAACGAGATACTGAATATGTACAGGCCCTCAATTCGTTTCTATCCAAGCTCTTCTGAACCCTGTCCGGCCATCGCTAGCCCTACCCGGCATTCAACTTCGGCTATGAGGCCTCTTCCCGTGGGCCATGCCTACCTGTCAAGTCATGACTAGGTTTATGGTTTACGAATGAATTCAGTCTGCCATGGCCGAATATGACAGTTCTTGCACTGTCATGATCGCCACACCTTCGACATACCTCGGATTGGATCATTCACGGCATCTGATTTTGTGGACTATTTAAAGGCTCGAAGCATCTCGAGATGTAATCGTTTGGAACACCAAGGTCCATGTAATTGCTCGCCTGGCGTACCATCAGTATGGGAAGCAGCATCATTACGCTCACTCTAGGACCTGTTTTCGTGGTGGTTCTTTTCAATATGTTGCTATATGGCATATGTATTCTGCAATTCCTTGCCTACTACTCGACGGGCTTCAAGGATTCTCTGGTAATTCGGCGAGTACAGTCCCCTCTTCCGGACTTTCAGGAACCCTGATTCCACCTCAGTCTGTTGGTTGGCTACGAACTATGTCTGGACACGTTTCATTCTGCTGCAGGTATGTACTTGTGTACTTGGCTTCATATTTCGCGCGCTCACTCAGCCCATATTGCGATTAGGAGCGTATCTTCTGTGGTCCTGGTGTATCACAAATTATAATAATCCAGACAGCCTGGCGGTGGCTCCCTGGCCTTTTCCAGTTACACCAATAGTAACGGCGTTGTAAGGATTACCACTCCTTCTGAATTGACCTTCAACCCTCAACCCACAACCCTTCATATGCTCTAGTACATCGTGCCCGATTCAAATTTTCCTTTCTTGGCGCATCAAGCAATTCACTGGTTCCCGGATAATCTTTGTATTGTTAGCAACCTGCTCAATTGCTCAAGGGGCGCTTGCATGTGCGACGGCATCCCGAGCTTTAGAACTTGCAGTGTACGTTTCTCGCACGTGCATAGATTCATGCTGACATTGGTCCCTAGGATTTCGGATTTTCATGAAGTCATTCCCATATCTGCGGCCTGGAACTCTTTGTCTGCCGTATTGGACTTGACCCTGACGTATGTTACCTCAGTATTCTTATGATGAATATCCTCTTTTGTGGCTTAGCAAGCTTCTTCAGGGTCCTACTGACATATTACCTTAAAAAACATCGCACTGGCGTACGTCGTGAGTGTCTTCCTCGCTCTATAATTTCCCCCTAACCTTCAATTCTTTAAGAAACCGACAACGTTGTATCCGCGCTCGTCAGGAACTCGATCGAGACCTCAGCTTTGGTGTCCTTCTTTGGTGTATGTCTGATTACGCATCAGAACCTATCAGAACCCTTTTTTTTGAAACTTAAAATGCTTGATTAGATCATAGATCTTGCGATGTTTGCAGCATTCCCTTCGTTGAACTTTCCTTTCATTTTTGCCTTGGTAAAAACGTTCTCATTTCATTCCGATTTGGTTCCGACTTACGTGCTGAGTCTCTAGGCTTCAGGAAGGCTATACTCGAACACTTTACTCCTAGTAGGCTCTTTACGCTGGGACACAGAATGCTTTGTCTTACTTCAAATCACCTTTTGCACAATTAGATTCTCAATTCCCGCGTGAAATTCCGGAACAAAATGTTAGCGATACAGGACCTAGAGGCGACAGAAGCTGTCAGAGCCGATGCATTTGATATCACGAATGTAAGTTTACCGTCAGCGTCAGGCAAACTCTTACATTTGCTCATCGTCCACTTCTCATTTAGAACTTTCAGACTGACACCCGATCTAGAGCACCTCAAACGGGAACTGAGGGGATCCAAACGTTCACGATCCCAGAGATGGCCTTGGATTCTTTCGGGAGCGAGTCAACTTCTAATACTAGTGGCAGTAACAACGTAAAACGGTGCTTGGAGAATCCGGAGCCCGTTTAGATTCTATTGATATCATATCATTCATATCATAATCATATGGGTATTCGGGAATGAATTGGACTATATCTTTATTACTCAGGCAAATTCTCCTGAGAGTCTATAGCTTTAGGTATCAATAATATAGTCCTACTGTAGGTATTTATACTGTTTACTATAACACTTCCTTCATCAATGGCTTTTGAACTTCGCTCAGGACAGTAGCTATAGCCTGCGGAACGATGGCGACATCTCAGTACATCATGATTTTATACCGGATCCGTCACATAGAGATTACATCTTCAATTCAATCGTAGTGCGTATTATTCAAGTATATACCCATTCGGCGCTTGAGCTTCGTACTCCATAGATTGTTACGGCAAAACCACCCGGAGCAAGCCAACATAAGTCGTAAGTACGCTTGAAAAGCTCGTCCGCCTTTTAGTTTGCCTGGCGGATGGTGTCGGCAGCTAGTAAAATACAGAGCATTTAAAACAGGCTTCAACGTCATCAAAGCGCAGAAAATAGCTTTACCTTTCGCCGCAATAACATACGCACTCGCTATTAGCGTGGACAACACATCAAAGAACATATTCAACGCTTGGGACGAGATGTACGGCTTACTTTGGGTATGTCCGGAGAAGTGTAGAGGTATGATACCAAGATCAGCAATCCTTAAATTCTTGGTGCCGTAGACCCAGTGGTTGGTTTTCAGACAAACGGTTAGTATACGGGCAGCACCAGCGGACAAGTCGGTAGTGTACCTTCAGATTGGCATCCACAACTCCGCTCTTTTCACGAGGAAGCGTAGATGTGGAACCCACGGCATCTGCAAAGAGTCAGAAAAGGGATGATTGAGAAATAAGCCAAAGACAATTACGCCAGGCAGTGTTATACGACTTACATATATATAGTCTAAGTGACATTGCTGTATTTTAGCATAAGTAAGCATATTTATCAACAACTACTGCTCACCACGAAGCTCCTCATCAGTTGTGGCATTAATTTCAGGATCAATTTGGCCCACGATCGAGGACTTCAAAGGTTCCGTGTCCTTCAAACTGGAAAAGTGATACGTGAGCAAAGAACGTACGGGAGGTATCCAAATCCGAGTTGACCTAATAGCAAACTTGAGTTGCTGTACCATATTCTCAAGGTTCGCCTCTACTTCAAAATAATGAGGATCAATTTCTGGGTACTCCAGCGGGTCACTGCTTTTCGCATGCTTAAAGAAATTTGATTTATACAGCAGAACGGGAATATACTGTTCTTACTTACCACCGTACCCCTGGAGAAAGGGTGGTTCATCCCCTATTTGCAACGACGAAAATGACAGGAGTGCAATCAGCTGAAACTTGGTGTCTATAACAACGTACTACCAAGATGGATAGATAGCTCTCGCCAGGTTGCGGTTTAGCTTTAACGGAGAGGCAATCAATGGTGTGCGCAAGTAGTGTCAAACTTGCTTTAATTTGAACTTACATATGTTAGTGAAGAAACCAGGGAATGATAACGACTCGAGATCTGGAAGATTATCATCTCGCAAAGCTTGCAATTGTAGTTCGTATTGTTCAATTTGAAGCGGGGTAAGCTTTCCGCTTTCTCTGAGACCTTCAATCTCTTCAGTTATCCGACAGATGTGGCCTGAAGTTCTCGCCGAGTCGCATACATGAGACAGCGATGGAAATGCGAATACGTTGAGCCCAAGACGTTGCATCCCTTTTCCTTCAGCAAAGAGCTTTCTCTGGTCCGCTGCAAATTCGGGGTCAAACATTCGGTCATAAGCCTGTCATTTAGTATGTTAGAGTAGCAGATGCTTTCTGAGAGGAGACTACGGACAATATAGCCATGCTTAGGATCGAGCTCGAAAGATACGCCTGTGAAGCAGTGATCCTGAACATTCTCCCACTCCCGGAAGATCGACTTTGACGTCCACACCAATTTTACGAAGATGTTCTGCTTGACCTATACCAGAGAGCTCGAGAATTTTGGGTGTGATAGGTGTTCTTGAGATCTATGGTTAGACGCATGAATCACTAGTCCAGACGGTATGCGTCGTACCCGGTGCTCAAGATGACCTCTTTCTTGGCGTAAGTCTGATGGCTTTTGCCCATGTATGAACTCCAGCCCGGTGGCGGTAAGTTCGGAATTCAAACTCTTGCCTGAAAACATCACACGAGAAACAAGGGCTTGGGTAAGTACCTAGTAGATTTCATTTCGCTTCACTATTTTTGAGGAAAACATGTAGCGGGTACTGTATCATCAGACTCGGTCGGTCGCGATGTTGGTAGTAGATGCTTCCAGCATAAGAACGTCTCCATGTCTTGGGTCTAGGCTGGCAGTAGCATCAAAAACACCGCAAAACATCACACGAGAAACAAGGGCTTGGGTAAGTACCTAGTAGATTTCATTTCGCTTCACTATTTTTGAGGAAAACATGTAGCGGGTACTGTACCATCAGACTCGGTCGGTCGCGATGTCGATAGTAGATGCTTCCAGCATAAGAACGTCTCCATGTCTTGGGTCTAGGCTGGCAGTAGCATCAAAAACACCGCAAATCTACTCAAGACTTTAGACATAATCATCGTGACGACTTGACTGCGCACTCACGTCGCCGCCACAAGGGTCATGAATTTGTTTAACTCCTCTGTTGACAAGCGTCTTCCGAACAATTCGATCGAGAGTAGGAATTGAATGAACAGGCTATCAGCAGAATGACAGTCAGAATAAGCAAACGATGACCCTAGCCATACTCATGCTCGCCATGGTTTGAACTAGCCCTGAAGTGTCGTGATAAGAGGGATTAAAAGAATAGGAATATTCAGCAAGCTGTTCGGGCGTGGGTTCATGGTACCTGTCACCAGTGAGCACATCATCCGGAAGGCTTACATGCAACTTGTTAACATACGTCTCAACCTGCTTTCCGTACTTCTCAAAATCTGTCCAGTTCCACCCTGGATTCCTGAGTTTCTCAAGCGCATTCCAACTCTCCGCCGATGGCTTTATCCAAGCGTAGAGATTGAGAGCCGAAGTGCCACTTGTAGTTGATTAAACTCGTGCGGTATTTGTGGAAAGTCAGAAGAGATATGTATACCTAAGCACTTTCCTCTGTTCCAACAAAAGGCTCTATCTCGAGACCATTTCTGCTCTTTAGTAGAGTATGCCCAGTCATACTAAAGCGTTTTCATCGGAAACAGACTTGGAGATCGCAAAACGCTCGAGTATACCTCCGGATCGCCAACCAACTGTACAAACTGTGCAGGAATAGTTATCTTGTCGTCGTTGAGATTAGCTTCTCCACCTTCTAACACAGCTACGAAAACTGATGGATTCTCGGAAAGCAGGACAGCAAGAAAGAGCCCTGCTGTCTACAAGGCCAATAAATGCTTTAATCAATATATGCATATGTAGCGAGAGACTTGAAACTTACTCCTCCGCCAGCAATGACATAGTCAAATGCCTTTGCAGAGACACCGCCGATGCTGGCAGTCATGGCCGAAGATCACCTCGCACAGTTAGTACCGATGATTATTTAAGATAAGCCTGGATTGAGAGAACATCATGAGGCTAGACATTTGGGCCTGCATGGACCCACAAGCGGCCAGGCCATGATATGTAGATTCCTGCTTTCTGAGATGAAAATTTCTTTTGCATATAACAGTGTGTGTAGGATATTGTCCAACACGTTATAGCCATCTAGGAGAGATGACACATAGGGAATCGCTCAGAGCTCACAAGATGCCCTGCTTTTCTCAGCCGACTTCGACAAAAAAAAATACCTTTTTGAGTACCGACCGGCGTGTCGGTGTATCAGATCGGTGCCCCGGGCGGCGCGCGCCGAGGGTTCGTAATCGCTGCCTATTGGTAAGAAAACAATTCAGTCGCCTGGTCACGACCGTGTCTGTGGCGCTCAAGAACACATCGCCGACGAGTATGGCAGAAACCATCTAACTCAGGATCGAGACTTGGCCCTAGGTAACACCATTTGGTTTAGCTTGTGCCAATGGCTATTGCAATCCCGTCAATTCCACCGGGGCCCTCCAGAAGGAAGTCACCGCGATTGGTATATGGAGGTAGTGAGCACTGAGCAAGATCTGATTCTTCAGTAGCATTCAGATTGTTACCGCCATATCCATACTGAGCAAGCGAGGCACGAAAGGTATTATTTCGTTGATGAAAATACTCATCTACCAACCCCTGAGCTGAACAAAGGAAACCATGGGTTCCCCAACGGATCCCATGCCAAACTCAGGGATGATACGTCTGCGCCACACAGATTTTGACAAACTTCCACTAGTCCGTGTATCAACTAGAAGCACAGACGGTCATAAAACGAAAATCATATAGGGATCAGAAACCTTACCCTCGATCTATCGCCACTCCATGCGCCTGCCCAACTTCCCAAGTTCCCCGTACTCATGAGCTCTTTCAGCAGCGACTCGGCAAATGCCAGAGTCTTAGACGGTGAAAACCATGAATCCTGGATGAACTAGTTAGAACCTTAGTTGGCGAATTCAAGAGTGAGACGTACATCATGAACCTCCTTCACTGCGTGCAAGTACGCAAAGAAGTTCGGGGGAGAAGCGACGGGAGGAACCTCATAATCGTCGTATTCAGGTTTAAAAGCCCACTTGTACCTCCGCATAAGATTCGGCCGTAGCTGTTCCCACTTGTCGAATATTTCCGTCTCCGGGCGGGACCTAGTGAGAATCTACTTGAGGGTAAGCTCAGAACAAGCGAGCATGTTTCGTCAAGAGTGCTTACCACGAACGTAGCTGTTGCCATAGATTGTAGCGTAGTGAGGAACAGCTGCTGAAATGCAAGTTCTGCATGGGCCGATGAACCTAACAGACCCCGAATGAACCGATGATTGATTCAGCGAGACCTCTTGGGGCACGAAGCGAGGTTATCTCACCCTGAGGCACTTCCCTCGACACATTATCCAAACACACCAGATGTGCTTCAATGATCTGCGTAACATACCAATACGCGAATGGCCGCTCGACAGTGCTGAACAATTCAAGCTGAATTCCAGACAAAACCACTTCACGCATGGACGCCAGGCGCCACATCAAAGCTGCAGTAGGCATTACTCTGACCAAATTGACTTCCTCTGTAGTCATGTTCTGGAGAGAAGCTAAGATCGCTGCAAGTCGCTGACGATGAGCAACATACCGTCTTGTCAAGGTCATCTACCATGATACACAGCATGTCATAGATGATATGCCAATCCAACAAGGATTTAGTCAGGAGTCGTCTACGCCGAGGCGGGTTGAACCATAACCCTTTAATATGAGGCACGACAGTCTACCCACTTCATCAGTCCGTCTTGAAAACGATTACAATACTTCGAAGCGAAGAGATCTCACGTGAATGATAGCCTTCTCCATCTCAACCAGCGATGAACACCCTGGCACACCCCAGTATTGGGCAAGAGTGGTGTACTGAGTTCCTAATGTCTCAGTGAAGAAGCTATCCACAACCCAACCCAAAGGATATTTGTTGAGTATTAGAATCCCGTCGTAGAACGCTGTCTGTACAAAAAAGCAATAGACTTCAGACGGGCATACAAGAACATGTTCAGTAACTTACTTGCCTGGATGGAGGACCGAATGTAGGCAGGTCTAGCTGAAGGCGTAGGAAGCCATGTCCGGTAGTTGCCGACAACCTAGGGACAAACTTAGAATTTGAACAGCCCTCATGTTCAACACACAAACCTCCCATGTTGATATGGAATGCATCTGTGATAGCTTCCAAAGCTCCTCCCATCCATCTAAGAAGTTTTCCAAAGCCTCCCACGTTTCTTGAGGGGTGCGTAGCTCGATGACACGTACGGGTAGGAACGTGTTTAGAGTCCGGGCCACGTATGGATCAAATACGAGGCGAGCAGGACTATCCGGAGCGGGTTCTGGGGGAGCATTGGAGCGAATGACAGCAAGAAGCGAACGCGCATAACGGATGAGACTGATGAAGCGTTGGGAGTCATGGTGAACGTTGAATTCCATGAGCTCTAGTAGAGTCTACGACTTCCATTAAAATTGCAGTTCGGTGAAAAATGTCGCTCTTACTTTTCTAAAAGAAAGTCTAGTTTTAAGGGCGTCTTTCCATAATATTGACACTATAAGGAACAATCAGATTCTGAGTTATAACGTGCGGTCAACAAAATGGACGAACGAGCCTTTAGGAGTGCTAGACAGCCAATTCAGAGCGCCCTCTAAGCGAGCTAACGCTGCTCTGACAGGCCACCCTTCTAAGAGCGATACCTCACACTTGTCCCCCTGCCAATCCTCTGTCTGGGGCGCTTCACAATCAGATATTTGAAAAAGACGCGCGAACGACGGAGCTTACATCTTGTAAAGAACCTTTAGAAAGCTCCCTCCAGGACAAATCACAACATTTCAGCATGCCACAGATGTATGCGCGCAAAACGACGGTGATAAGTTCCAGCGGCCTAGATGGATCAAGGTCGAGCATATAGAGCATGGGGAGCACATCTGGGTCGATGTCCCTTATACAATGAACGTATAGGAGGGTGAATACGGTGTGAGACAGCGGACTTGAGGCATGCCATTCCATCTGAAGCTGGGTAAGGGCAAATTAGACGCGATATAAAACACCTCTGTCTGACCTCGTAAGATAAAGACCGGTCTATTATCCAACATATTTCTTCCGGTAAGAGGGGATTCAACGGGTCAAAAGGAGGCTTTCTTTCCGTCTGTAAGCTGAGTCCAGTATCTAGCCGTGGTTCACCTATCTTTTTTTACGAGTCTCAATCGCAATTCGAACAATATGAATAGAAAACACACCTCAATGGCACTCATCGCATCCTGCAACGAAAATCCATCTATCATAACCATACTTCCGGGTTCCATGTCTATACGAACCGAAAATTACTCCAAGCAAACACTCGATGAATGACGAATACGAACCTCTCGAAGCTGAAGTAAAAAGACTTGTCACATCGCGAAAATCGGGTCCGCCAGGAGGTGGCATTTCAGGTGAGTCGACATCCATATAATACATGGCTTTTAATTTCACAGATGAGAGAGAAATAGAGAGTCGGGAGAGAAAGGAAAGGGCGAAAACCCTATCTGGTCACTGGCGTCTAAGTTCCTTGTTCCTAACTAGTCAACAGTGGCGCCCATTTTTTCTCAGCTGTCTTCTTGTCTCTTCACGATGTCTGCAATTAAGAGGACTATGTCTTCACGAAGCACTAGGATGACAACTCGGACTAGTGCCCACAATGCTTCTGTTACTCTCTACGAGCTAGAGCCTAGCAGTAGCTCGTCAGGTCGGCCAGCAAAACGCGTGAAGCTGAAGACAGAAGAAGAGGAAGCAATCGAATATAAATTCGAAGAATCCTCAGATTCTCCACCAGCAACGCCTAAGGGAACATCTAAGAAGTCGAAAAAGACCGCCTCAGGCTCGAAGTCGCCTCGTAAATTGAAAGCTGTTCCACAGGCGTTGAAAACACCGCATCCTGCACCAGAAGGATGGAGAGAAGTGTATGATAAAATTAAGGAGATGAGGTCGCAGACCGTGGCACCAGTTGACACGATGGGATGCGACTCGGCTCACTTACTGGAGACGGATCCAAAGGTACTTTTGCAATGCTCACCCTGTTCGTGGCATCTCATAATTTGTTTCATAGAACAAGCGTTTCTCGACTCTAGTCTCCCTCATGCTCTCTTCTCAAACGAAGGATGAAGTGACCGACGCAGCGGTCAAACAATTGCGTGCAGCTCTTGGAGGAACCTTGTCCATTGCCGGTATCATAGACGCTAACGAAAGCATTATATCCAATGCCATTGGAAAGGTCGGGTTCTGGAGACGAAAAACACAGTTCGTTTCATACATCTAGTGCTTTCACGTTGCTAATGCATACGATATATCGCAATCAGGTACATCAAAGAAACAGCTATCCGCTTGCGCGATGAATTTGACTCTGACGTTCCGAAAACTGTCGATGAACTCTGCTCACTCCCGGGTGTAGGACCCAAAATGGCCTTCTTAACCCTCCAGACAGCTTGGAAACTGTATGTTCTGTCCGTTCAAACCACCCTTCTTTTTGAAAAACTAATTGTATCATACTTCAGGAATGCGGGCATAGGCGTCGATGTACACGTCCATCGAATCACAAACCGTTTGGGGTGGCATAAACCCCCCACGAAGTCTCCCGAAGAGACGAGGTGTGCTAGTCTCCCCGGACTTTCGCCTGAGTTTCCGTCTCACAAGTATTTCTATCTTTCAGACTAAATCTTCAATCGTGGCTTCCTATTGACCTTCATCCGGAAATTAACCATCTGTTGGTCGGCTTTGGACAAGTAAATTCATCTCTGGTGGTCCATGCAGATACTCATGTCTTTTTCAGACTATCTGTCTTCCTACCGGTCCGCGATGCGACCAGTGTACCCTAAGCAGTGAAGGTCTCTGTCCGAGCGCACAGAAACCCAAGGCTACGAAGGCGAAAGCCAAGTCCAAGTCCAAGACAGTGGAAGTTACGATAGATACAAAGGTCGAGGGCACCACGCCCGAAATATCTGGCACCGAATCACCAGCTGGTCCAAAGCTTGAGATTGCGCTGGAAGAAACAGAGTTAGTATCTATCAAGGAGGAGTGCTGATGATTTCGGTTCGAGGGTAGGCGATGCTATTTACGAAGCTTTTTATTTGCTTGGTTTTTTCTACTTGCTTTGACGGTACGGTTTTTAACGAGATGGTCTGAATGATGTGCCTATTGACTCTAATTGCAATCTAGGTGCTTGTCTTATAATCTGTACATTATTAGGGCTGTATTATAAATTTTGCATGCCAATCAGCACAGATAGTAAAAATCCTGCACTTGAACTGTGTATCCCTGTATATTAAGTATCTTCAATAGTCCAGAGATTGATAAATACGAACTTCTTAAGTCGACGTGTTGAGAGGGGCCCGTGCGCGCGGTAACAGAGCGCCAACCAGGCGCTACCTCGCGGTTCGCTTATAAAACAACCATCCTTCTGCGATGTACCATGCAGTCAGAAAATCTGCTGCCTGTACCACAACTTGATCTCTTTTTACGTCTATTCAAGCAAATTTTTCGGTGCACTTGGCCCCTTTTAGGTCCATTCTTCAATCTGAGCACAGTGGTTCGAAAGACTCGGAAAACCTCTCTTGGGCGTCTCCGATATTGATTGTCTCTACTAAGTACCACCACGACGAAATGGCCGCCAAATCCGTGCGCAAAACAGGTCGTTGAACATGCAAAGTTACGGTGCCTACAGAACATGATGCATTTCGTCGTCCATTCCCAAGGTTTTCCCTGGTACAGTACTGCCATTCTATCCGTCGACTCGAAGTCACTGAAATGTCTACGACATCTATGCAGGACAGGGTCTAATGTCTATTTTTGAGACGTAGACATAGCTGTGTGGAATGGGGCCCATTTGTCTCTCCCGGAGGTTTCTCTCAATGTCTCGCCGGAGGCTCCTATCGATGCTCGTCTATAAATCAACGTCGTGTCTGCCTCCTCTCCCCACTGAACAACTTGAACTCGAACTATCATCATCTCTATCATAACCACTATCTATCATCCATCTATCATGGCTTCTATGGACCGTATCATGTCCCAGCTCGCCAAGGAGCGTGCTCGCTCCGACGAGGAGATGAAGTACTGCTCGCTCTGCGACCAGTACTTCCTCAACAAGCACCTTCTCCAGATGCACCTGCAGTACTCGGGTCGTCACCCTCGGTGCGACACCTGTGAGAGGAGCTTCTTGAACATGAACTCCTTGAGAAACGTGAGCACTTCTACATCTTCTGCTAACTTAGACCCTATCGCTTACATGAGGCTCCTATAGCACTACGTGATCTCAAATCGCCACCACTATTGCTCCCTGTGCCGGAAGCACTTCAAGAGCCCTGCCGGGCTCAGAGTTCATCTCGAACAATCATCTGTCCACCGGGACGACTATGACTCGGACGACGAGTTCGAGCTCGACTCCCGACCTGACGGTTGGGAGGACGAGATTGCTGCTGAAGAGCAGCGTGCACAGACGGCTGAATCTGAAGTCGCCGTCGACGGTGGTGACGCACTATCCCGAGCGCAGGCTGGCATCGCTATCTTGAATTTGAAGAAGCGATTGGAGTCAGGGAAAGGCTCGAATTCGAAGCCGAAGGTATTGAAGCAGACGTGTGCTATCTGCTTGTCGAATCCCAAGAAGATGTGTGTCACGAAGTGTGGACACTTGTTCTGCTCATCGTGAGTATCTTTCCGGCGGGGTTGTCACTTTTCATTCTGACAACATCCTGTTAGATGCATCCACCATTCGTTTGAGTCAGGACAAGGGTGTCCTTCATGTCGCATGCCCGGGAATGTATCCCAGCTGCGAAAAGTCGACCTTAGTGTTCACTAAGGATGCTATCCACCGTTTTTGTTATGCTTTTGCTATATTTAAAGGACAGTATACCCTTCATCAACGGACATTATCCCATTGTATCGCTACACTAAATCCAATCCGTACTTCTCTTGAAAATCACTAAGCCCAGTTAGAGACCACTTCCAAGCGTGTTCGTCTTGTGTTTTGCAACAAAGTCAAAGACGGCAAACACAGTTAGTAATAGAAAGTCTTCAACATCTTCATCCCAGGTATAACGATGTTTGGTCATGTAAGACAGGTCCAGCAGAGACGGTTCTCTCACAAATGAGTTCAAGTCTATGTAGCCGGCCCATTGCTTGTTTTGCTGCAGCGAGTACGGCGTGCTCATGAACAGCATCGAGCGGAAAGTTGGCGGAAAAGGATCCCACCCTTTGGCAAAAAGAGATATCGAGATGGGGATGAATCGATTGGCATCTATTATATGTTCCATGTACATCGAGTAGAATGATTGATTGATTGAAATAAATCAGAGAGAGGTGAGTCTCATTTGGACTCCTTGGATTCCTGTCCTTCGTCCTTTTCGTTTGAGGTATCGATATCTATACGGGTATCATCGGAAGGAGTCGACTCTCTAGACGTCAACGACGACGCAAGTTCAATCTTCGGTATTCGTAGTGGGGTTTCTTCAAACTCTGCCCATCCACCACGAAGTCCAATCTCAACCATACGTTCCAATATCCGTGCCAGCTCATTATTTCTACGCAGCGGTATGTTCAGATTTTAGAAAAAGGATCCTGAAAAAGAGTACACACCTCCGCCTCTCATCGTCCAGCTTCTCCTCCCATTGAACAGTCATACTCGATATTTGAGCAGTCAATTGCGACACTCTGCTATCAAGATCCTCTAATTTCTCGTCGACATCGTCCCTTCGTTTAGACTGATTCCTCGACGTACGCCACGTCTCCCCAATGATGATACCCGCCGCGACAGCAAATAGGAACCCTTCAGCTAGAGCGTTCGCGCCGTTCTCTATAGCTCTGAATAAGCACATTTATCAGCTCACTGCTTCCCGTAACAGAGAAATAAAATAATCACACACTTTGTCTCCGACAAAGGTCGAATATGCTTCGCAGGCTCTCCGAGGATACCCGTTCGCAGTCTGACCTCCGTACGATACATCATTTGCGCAAGGTCGACACAGAAACCCCGAAACCGCTCATGTCTACAGTCCAAGATATTCATGCATGCATCTCCCAAAAGACAAATCACGTACTGCTTTGCTTGATTCTTTATTTGAGCACTGATAGGCTTGGCTATGGTCTCTTGAGAGGTATATGGCTATGAAAGCAGTTTTCAAAGAAAAACTTAGGATACTCACTCGAATTAGAAGTGAAGCAATCTTTGCTGAAGCCATTAGATGTTGTAAGTAGAGTTAATAGAAGCGTCTTATTAGATGAATGTCAAGCTAAGCAGAGTAGGTGACGCATTGACTGAGACTCGGCGGCGAGCCAGGAGATCGGCGAATGCCGGAATAGAAGCACGTGCCTATCACGCCTAAAAGACGCGACGCGACGCGCCAGGCTCGACTCTCCTCTGCTACTGTATGTCGTGGGTTAGACAACGGAGATGGCATCTAGAAGTTCACAAAGTAAATGAGAGATATGTAGTGTACACTTCCATTCAAAAAGAGTACGGATACAATAAATACAATGTAAAGTAGGTATACACGTATTGTAGAGTCGTATAACTAGAAATCGTCCGGAATCCAATGTTGTTTGAAACTGTGTGACAAAAGCATAACAAAGAAAAGCAAAAGAAAAGCAAAAGGAGAAAGAAACATGTTCATTGTTCGTCCGACTCACATTATGTTGCACGAAGCCTCCGAGGGACAAAGCTGTTCCACCCAGCTCCCGCAATACGAGTCATCAACATCCTTCGTCTTGATCACACCCCCAGTCCTCTTGATCTCAATCGTGTACTCCCTATCACCCTCCTCAACCCCAGGCACTTCATACCWCCACTTCAACACCKSTYMCCTCTTGGTGAGCCGGCGTGCCCTTTACTGGTGTGCGTCGGGGAACCAGGACTTTTACCTTGAGAAAATTAGAGTGTTCAAAGCAGGCCTATGCCTGAATACATTAGCATGGAATAATAAAATAGGACGTGCGGTTCTATTTTGTTGGTTTCTAGAGTCGCCGTAATGATTAATAGGGATAGTTGGGGGCATTGGTATTGAGTCGCTAGAGGTGAAATTCTTGGATTGACTCAAGACCGACTACTGCGAAAGCATTTGCCAAGGATGTTTTCATTAATCA
>RCHF01003029.1:0-19887 GCA_003987895.1 Neonothopanus nambi | reverse complement strand
AGAAACGTGAGTGGTGTTTCCTCCGTTAATTTCCTCCAGTGCATTGTTCTTCTCGGGGTAATTCTCAAATCCTGATTGTTCTTCTTGTTCAGTTCAATATGAGGCCGTACTCAATAACCTCCGACGTGAAGTCAAAGAACTGCACGAAAACGAGCTATTCGAGAAAACCTTACTACAGGGCTCCAAGGTCGGACTGGAGCCGCCTGTGTACACAAGGGACATTGATGCAATCATGCGCAGTATGATGGTCCCCAACTCCCCCGCTTCTGAATCGCGCACTCCCGCGTACGGTTCCCCAACTACTGCTCATTCTTCCCGGGCCCGACTACACCGGGCTTCAACGTATCATCCCGAGGCGAACGCCCAGATGACAAATGGTCCGTGGAATGATACCGAGACAACGCGAGGTGGATTTGGTGCGGGGATGGACTCTTTCGTGGGGGTTGCGACAGCTGGAGGTGCAGGGATGGTAATGGCCCCTCCTGGGGTTAGTCTTGGGAGACGAGTGAAAGGAAATGGCAACAGTCGAAGGTAGGATGCTGGGTAGACGTGTACAAGCTGTGCCTCAGTGCCAGCGCTGTGAACGGGAGTGGTTAACCAGCATTAGAGCTTAGGAATCATTTCCGCTAGAAAAAGACGACGGAGCTATAAACCCTATTTCACTACTTAGTTACTTATTTGTATCCTTCACACATGTAGCATGATGATATATATTGTGTACTATCAACGATTCACAAGGGTGTAACTTACACAACGGATAACCATGGGAAGTCGGGCATACAGCTTGAGCACCAGATCCATCATTTCATTTTTGCCAGATGTTACATTGAGCAAAATCTGCTCGCGATGAAGAAGAGGAAGAGGCAAGTCACTACAGCGCCAAAAGCCTTGTCCTTTGTGTTCAATGCTCGGAATCGAGACACAATATCTGTTGGAGGCCCTTTAGATCCGGCTTCATCGATAGCAGCTACTTCATCCTCATTCAAAGAAGCTATAAAAGAGTTCAAGCAATGCGTTAGATGTCTACTATCCCAGCATAGCAAACTCACGAAGGTCAGCAACAGCAAGATATTCTTCCATATGTGCTTTTGTTGAGGTTGTTCTGATCATGTTTATTAGCATGGACCATGTGAAAACGAGCAAAGATATGTATTTACGTGACAATGACAGCGCCCTTCGCCTTTGCCCAAAGGAAAATGACTTGCGTTGGTGATGCACCTATCCGTTTTGCTGCTGCAGCAATAGGTTCATCGACTGGACCGCCTGGATACGTTGTAATCGGTCTAAGTAGTCGCACTCATGTGAGGGAAGAGTGCACGCCTGAACAAGATAATACGCATACGCTAGACTGCTGTAAGCTTCTATAATGATGTTGTACTTTGCGCAAACGTCCATGACGGGTTTCATTTCTGCGTAGTTATACGGGTGAAGCATAATCTATCGCAGGAAGGAGTTGTACGATGAGGTCCAAGCGTCCCACCAATGGAATACGCACCTGGTTGACTACAGGTCTGACGTTTGCGACTTTGACCAGGTCCTCTAATTGCTTCGCATCGTTGAAGTTGCTAACGCCAATGCTCCTGAGAAGATCCATGTCCCAAAGCTTCAGCATGAAGACCGAAGAGGGAGTTGAGATAATTCATACTTGGCCAATCCGTCTTTCTTAATCTTCTCGAATTCCTTCCACGCGCTGGGAATATCTTTGATGAACCTTGGGTTGTGGATGAGATAAAGATCCACATATTTAAGCCCAAGCTGAGAGAGTCAGACTATGAGAGCCAGAGCACGGTTCTGGGACCGTAAAACCTACCTTCGATAGACTGTGCTGTATGGATTTTGGAATCGGAGAACCGAACAAATACTTTGTCGTAATGAATAGCTCGGAACGAGCGAGTCCGCTTTCCTTGATAGCCTTTCCGACATATTGTTCCGTCTGGTAGTCTGCGTGAACATGCGAGTATCAATGACATGCCTCGGTGAGTCTACTTCAACGCTACAGCAGACCTACTCACAAGATGCGGTATCAATATGGGAGAAACCTGTCTCGATTGCTTGTTCGACGTATTCTGTCACGTCATGGAACTTCATTTTCGAGCCCGTTCCATAGCCAATGGCAGGAATCTAGTCAACCCAACAGACGTTCAAATGTTCAATAAGTACTATGTCTGAAAGCTGACCGTATAAAGGACGCACCTTATTCCCATCGTTTAACTCAATCAACTCGAACGGCATTACACCTTTGCTTCAGTCGACCGACTATACTGGTGGAAGAAAAGGGAAGGGAGGACAAAGTCGGGCACGCGCACGGTGCGCCATAGTTGACACTGTGTGGTAATATAGCGAGAGAGATAACGGGCCGATGGCCAAATTTGTCCACAGCACCGATGAACAACTCTTTCTCTTACCATGACTCTGAGGCAAGCGTTGCAACGTTGAGTATCGATTTTGGTCACGAAGCTATCCGTCGCAGAATGTAGATTTCAACCAAGGCAAGAACTGAAGAAACTAATACCGGCCGACGACTCGTGTAGGCAAAGCCCTGAACGCTGCACGCAAGGCCGGTCCAACTTTCAAGTTCTACAGGCGAAGCCCCGAACACAAGGCAGGACAAATTCAAGTTCTACTGGAGAGATGTATCCCATGTAATCGACGATTGGGTATGTTTCAATCGTCCTAGTCACTAGGCAAGGCTTCTAACTTATCCTCTTCATGATCATCCTTTCAGAACTTTGCACGCGTTTCTAGGCTACTCAATGCTGCAATGTTTGCCGCCGAGTATGAACATGGTAGCATGGTACTATCTACTTCTCAAAGTCGATGGCTTTCCCCCCGGGATCCGTACATGGTCTTGGATCAACAAACTTTTCAAGGTTATAAGTAGCTCTCGTAGCTATGACCTTGTAATAATCACGCGTTCTGGAGGATACATACCAAAGTCGTGCACCCAAACAGCGGAGCATTCGAATCGGAGGAACTTGCTATAGTTTCTGCAAGTCGGGGGACGAAGAGGGCGAACCATGTTTGATTGATGGTGCACGCTACCTCTTTGCATGAATAACGTGAGCTGTCCATATCACCTCCTCCCTGGCGTGCGCTCTACGCCCATTGCCGCTTCGTGACATTGTGCGACGACGACAACAAGCACGTTTCTTGATAGCCCGTCTGCGGCGTCGTATGCTGTGTTTCTTTTTGGCATTTCATCGCGAAAGCTAACCGCTCGCGCTGACGGACTCTCAACAGGAGAAACAGGCTGGATGAGAGTTTTTTTTATAATTTGCAACCTGAGCACTATTTCCAATTTTTTTTCTATTTTTCCCCGTGTGTATGATCACTCACTGACTAAAGTTCATTTCAGTTTTGCACTCGACTTGCATGGCAAAGAAAAGACCTAAGTAAATACGACAACGTTTTTTGTAACAGAACATGGTCGTCATAGCTGCTCTGTCAATCTAATTCATTGGTCTTTTCTCCCGTACTGCTAGATACAGAGTATACTGTGTGCGAGTAGAGTACATCTGTGGTATCTTGTATTATAACAAAGTCAAAGGATGATTGAAAGATTTGCCTGCTTGCTATGAGTAGCCCAGCTTTGACATTGCCGGGACTATTCGGGCCGTGGCGTTGCTGGCGAATCGGCGCTGTATGTTTCGGCTGCGGCACATCAACTGCACATGGCCTCGTCATGGCGGACGACGATGTCAGTGACCTCCCCCTTGTAGACGTCGAGCATGGTTCCTTTTCATACTTGTCACAGCTCAGTCGAACCGCGAGCACAGAATCTACTACAACCTATACATCCATACCTGATACCGGACTTGGCCTAAGGAAGCGAAAGAGGTCGGACAGCGACGAAGTACAGGGAGACTTGATTCATTTGCTGTCTATGTCGTCGCCAGTGAATCCAACAGTCTCTATACCAATGACTACTGGCGACGACGAACTGGCATCGTCAAATCTGACGTGGCGCACCAAGGTCAAGGCTCAACGGGATCCTTCGTATTACTTTGAGGATGGTAGCTGCATTCTACTGGTTGAAGATACACTCTTCAACGTGCGTGAGGCTCTGCTGCACTTGACGAAGTAACTACCTAATAATTCTAATGACATTTGAATACGTAGGTTCACCGAAGCATCTTGTCGAGGGACAATTCCTCCTTCAGCACCATGTTCACTCTCCCTCAAGGCAACCACGAAGCCGAGGGGCGTTCAGACGATAATCCCATTGTCCTTCACGGAGATAAAGCGCCAGAATTCAGACATTTCCGTAAGTAGCAGGTTCTCAATCGAGAAATCTTCATTGAACACCACTTTGCTCGTATAGTGTGGGCCTTGTATGCGTTGTGAGTTACACATTACTTCTAATTCCACGCAGGTTTTCAACAAGCTTTTTATCATAGACCCCATGAGTTGTGTATAGTCAACTCCCCAAGTGCCGACCTCACACAACTAATCGATATCGCACGTATTGGCAACAAATATTCCTTTAAATCCCTCGAAACTTGGGCGCTTGATGCCGTGCAAGAGTATGTTAATCGCAAACCTTCCCCGGTCGTTTCCTCTTCTTTCTCGGGTGCAGAAGGTCACCTTGCTACTACTCCAACTCAAGCACATCTGGCTTTGCTTGAAAACACAGACCAGCTCACCCGCCTCATCCAGCTCGCTCAATTGTGCAATCATGAGCGTCTCCTGAACACGATGATTGCACTTCTGAGGCAGCTCATGAGCCGATCATTGCATTATGCGTATCTGGCTATGACCCTCGCTGATGAACTGGATTTGCGAGCGTTGAGGGGTGCTGCGTATCTTGAGGTTATGCAGAGAGGATCGGTAGTGAAAGGTGGAAAGACTCGAAGGCCTTCATCGACTTCAGAGAGTGAGTTTACTCTCCCTTGTATATAATCCAATTCGAATGCTGATATGAACAAATAGCAGATGGCCCTGAAGAACATTTAGATATTACACCTGCCCAGCAAGTCCGTCTATTGTCGGGATACTGGCATCTCACACGCGCCTGGGAGCGCTTACGGTCTACTCCCCCTCCATTCACTCATGCACCTTCCTGTGGTGCAACATGGCATCAACACGGATGCACGCAATCATGGGTTGAGTTTTGGAAGGACAAAACCAAGGGTGATGCAGTGCTATCCTTAGGCCTTGCGGATGTTATCGGAAGACTGAAGCAAGTACAGAAGGACTATGATCGCTGGGGGAGCGCGACGTATATGCACCATGACTGCAGGTTGGCTGCTAGGAGGAGCATTGTGGAATGTATCAAGAATGTGGAGGATAGATTACCGGACTATTTTTCTGACGAGGGTTGGGCCGAAGATTTGTGAGGGCGGTCATGCGCTAGCGCGACCAGTGTACTGTGATAGGTGACGTATCCTTGGTGTAACATATGTATGATATTGATACCACTCGTTAAAGACCTATTTGGCGCGCGCCACATTGATTATTCGAACCGTCTCAACACGGTCACCAGAATCATATACACATACAAGAGAATCAAGGCAAGAATCATTGTATTGTGCCCTCAATATTTTCTCTCTCTTCCTGCTTCTATGGTCCGTTCAACCGCTCTCCATGTAGTCGGGCTTTTCGTAACCGGCTTTCAAAGCAATTCAGAGTAATATCTGCGCCATATTTGCAACCTTATTGACTGACACTGCCCAGCGAACTCGGATAATCTTTTTCTCAGTCGATGGAGCTCAAAGATGCTGCAGCTCAGGGTCCGCGTACGATATGCTGTGCGAATTGCGAATAAACCTCGAGAATCTATTGCTGTTCAGGCAAACGATGACGCGCGTTGGTTGAACTAGAAGCCCTCGCCTTTTATTTACAACATACGACGTCATGGATTTTTGCCCAGTCCCATGGACGGACATTTTTTTCTTTTCTTCGTTTCCAGGATGCCAGTCCGTTCTTCTTAGGTCGGTACCTAATGATATGAGAACTTCGGAAATATTTGGATCTGGTGATCTTATTGTCTCTGCTGCGCATGCAGCTTGCACAATGCAGTGCTCGGGTCCGCGGAAAGGCCTCTGGAATGAGAGGAACTCGAGGTCAAGTTCTCAAGTTCGGAGGTCTGCAAAGAGGGTGTGTATTCTGAAGAGACCTTCAAGGCTTCAGTGCGAAGCTCAGAGGTTGAATGAGATGTGTAAAAAAGGTTTGATTGTTTCTCATTGGCACTATCTTGTCTGGATACGACTGACTCCATCATGACGCTCAGTGCTCCCAGTCAACCAGAACGTGTTACAACAATTGTCCATAAACGCACATTCGGACCCATGTCATCCTTCAAGGCCGAGCAAACCCCAACCTTGATATCGGTGCTTTCGTATGGCCTCGTAAGGTTTGTTATCATGCGCTATGTGCGGCTTTCGTGAGGAAGTGAGGACAAGACGTGTTTGTTAAACGCCGCGAGGTCCTGTCAGAATGAACCAAACTCGGGTTAGCTGTGAAGGTGTGAAGGTGAAGTTGGTTCCTATCACGGCACTGCAGCTAGAAGAGCTGCTATGTATATAGCTGTCGTGTGCAAGGACTTGAACGATCTGGAGTGGGCGCTGTATGTTGTCAGGGACATCCTTTATTCAAAGCACACGAGGGGAAACGTGGTTTTTGTGTCTGGGAGAGCAGGGGAGACCCTGCTCAATGGTAGGTAGCTGTATATCTGATCACTTCTGATTTTGCGGAGCGCGATTTGTGTAGCGCTCTCAATCAAACAATCACAGATAACAGTAGCGCTCGGAGAAGAGAAGGATCTTAAATTGTCTGTTACATCATTCTATCATTCACAGTAAGTATGAGTCATCAATGCATCCTTTCCTGATCCTCTGCTTATCTCTCGTCGGATTTACCAGGCGCCGAACCGTAATTATTCAATGAATGAGGAAACGTCTGCTCCATCGAGTACAGTTTTTCACAAGATATGACATTCTAGGTCTACGTCTTGACTGGAAGCAGGAAAAGACAGACTAGAGAGCTGAACTAGTCATTTGCATACATGCCTCCATGTGCCAATGCCATGGATGATCGCCAACTTTCGGAGATACTTCATTCAGCGCTAAATGATCGACATCTGCCCCAAAGTGGGTGGTACTGGAGGGCATTTACGAGGAAGACTGGACAATGCTTTCGAGAAGTTGAAATGCATTGGCGATGCATGATGATGATGTGGCAATGTGTTGCTGCGGTGCCGGTGAGAGTTGGATACGGGGTGTTGCGCTTTGGTGACGACTCAAGCAGATGCAAACGGAAGCATATGGAATTCCTCCATGCAGGCTATTTTTGGTCCCTTTTTGGATCTCGCCTTCTTCCCCCCACTGCAGCGAATATAATGACGCGCTTCCTTTTTGGGACGCGTGATGTCGAGTAGCTGTAAATCATATAAAAGCAAGCTCCTCCATCGCTCCTCCTTCCTCCCAAACCATCATCATCTCATCTCATCTCTCTTCTTTCACAACGGCGCGCTTTTCATTCTTGAAACGATTCTTTGGTAAATCCAAAATGCATTCTCACGTTGTCGTCCACTCTGTTCCTTTCGCCACTGCGCTCGGTCGCACTAAGCATGTCTCTCACCTCAAGCACATCGTCGAGCATGATCGCACCCGTGCCCAGAAGTTCATTGCTGGCCTGCACCCCCATGGCCCGCTTGTTGTTCAGGAGCTTCGCAGGAAGCGTCGTAGCCACCACCACCACTCTGGAGGCACCACCGGTGGCTCCGGTGCTGGTACTGGCTCTGGCGCTGAAACCAGTGGCCCCTCGATTGATGTTTCCGACGCTAGTATGTGATCCATGCGCATATATACGCATACATACTGACCTTTGAACTGAATCTAGCTGTCACTTACATGACTACGCTCACTATTGGCGGTAAAGAGACCTTCAACCTCCTTATTGATACTGGTAATTCAGATCACTGCTCAAACTGTAGCGGTGTACTTATCGTGTTTCGCTTATAGGAAGCTCGAACACTTGGGTTGGTGCAGACAAGAAGTTTACTCCTACTTCTACCAGCGAGTCGTACGTCTGCCTCTTCGATCTATCTCTACAGCTTTGTTGACCGTCTCTTGAATTCAGCACTCGCAAGTCTGTTGTACGTGTATTATGTACACGTTTTGCATCCTCTTTTCTCATCTTATCATTTCTACCAGAATGTCAGCTACGGCTCCGGCTCCTTCAGTGGTACCGAATGTAAGCGATCGCGATTCCTGTCCCGAAAGGTTTTCTTTCTTATGTTCTTCCAGACACCGACAATGTCACGATTGGTGGAAGCTCCACTCTAGCGATTAAGGAACAGTCCTTTGGCGTAGCAAGCACCTCTCAAGGCTTTGGTCAAGGCACCGACGGTATTTTGGGTATTGGCCCTGTCGATCTTACTAATGGTGAGCGAAACAAGGCGCCTTCTATGACCATTTTGGTGATCATTTTGCTTGTTTAGGAACTGTCTCTGGCGTGTCCGAGGTCCCTACTGTTACAGATAACCTCCTTTCACAGGGCGTGATCTCCCAAGAGTCTATCGGTATTTCATACAACCCGACCACCAGCAGCGGTGAGGTTGCCAACGGTGAACTTACCTTTGGTGGAGTAGATACAACCAAGTACGTTGTTCCTTTCTGCCATACATGATTAGTTCGATGTTCAACTTGAATTACATAGGATCACGGGTGACATCACCTATGTACCTATCACCTCGACCTCCCCTGCCAGTAACTATTGGGGTATCGATCAAAGTGTGACCTATGGCTCAGACGGTACTACCATCCTCAACACCACTGCTGGAATTGTCGACACTGGAACTACTCTTCTCATGATCGCCTCTGACGCGTTCCAGGCCTACCAGCAAGCCACAGGCGCAACTATGGACGAGTCGACTGGCTTGCTCAAGTTCACAGAATCTCAATTCAACGATTTGCAGAGTTTGTTCTTCCAGATTGGTGATGTCAGTGGATTTTTATTCTATGTTTATCTGTTGTACTCAATTAGACGCCATAAACAGACCACCTTCGAGTTCACTGCCAACGCACAAATTTGGCCTCGTTCATTGAACAGCGCTCTCGGTGGCGACTCTGATTCGATCTACTCCATCGTCGCAGACATCGGCAACAACTCTGGCCAAGGATTGGACTTCATCAGTATGTGTTCATCTCCCCTACTAATATTACACTACTAATATGCCTTGTAGACGGATTTGGCTGGCTTCAACGCTTCTACAGCGTGTTCGATACCACTAACAGCCAAGTTGGTATTGCTAACACCCCGAACACCGATGCAACCACCAACTGAATTACCAGTCTTCTTTGAGTTTCGCTGTCGGACACTGTACTTTAGTTTTTTCATGACCTGTTATGACGGACTGTGTTCAAGGATTGTCATTCTTTTGTAAAGGACTGTATAGTAGATTACGCGCTAGGAATGTAATGTAGAACTTGCGTAACATGGTTTTTGTGGATGTATTTTGTGGATGAGTACGCGTAGTGCGCTAATTTACGCATGTGATCAACCGGCCCTAAAGCTGGTCCGTGCGCATGATTCGGTGGTATAAAGGGCTCGCACCGAGATCCTGAATCCTTACCACTCTGGCCTTTTGGCTTAGATCAAGTGTAGTATCTGTTCTTAATAGTTTAACCACTATTACGAGGGCACCGCCCTCCGTATTTGGTTATCTAATTTTTGCCGCCCCTGTCCTCTGTGCTCTGCTTGCAACACGGAGGCGCGATGACCTTGCTATTGCAATACTGGCTTGTGTCGTCGGGGGATTCCTTCTTTTTTCCCCTTTGCTCGGGCTAGCACTACTCCGTCAGTTGACGGGGTGTGGGCATGAGCAAATGGATAAAAGATGGTGTTTTTGTCTCTCTTTATATTTCTTTATATACTTGATTGTTTGTAAACTAGTAGACTAGTAGATGTTCTCTTGAAAGGTAATTGTTTGTAACCTAGTAGATGTTCTCTTGAAAGAAATTGTTGATTCTCGTATGGTAACTATTGTTGCATTTATGATAAAGTGATCTATCTACTACGTAGCAAAGGATTTGGAACATGATTCATGGAAATTGTATGTGAGCGAGCAGTTGTAGATTATACATATAGCAAGTTACTGTAAAGTGGACCAGTCAATATTCTTTCGATTGGTTGTCTTCGCCCTAGATATCATCTCCGACAGATCAAGCAGATGTCGCATCGTTGGTCGCCCATGAGGGCAGTTCCACGGCTGGTCCATAGTACCCATATGTTGCACTACCTGCAATAAAGGCTTCAGGATGCGAAGACAAGCATATAACAAGAGCTACCGACCGTAGTCATTTGACTTTTCGTCAATGGCATCCCAACCATAACACTTTTCCTACAAGCTCTCATCGCAAACATTGCACGAGCCTTTGAGCAGCGGACCATCTGCCCGGTTGGCCTATCGTGCATCAACTGAATGAGTTCTTCCAAGTCTGGAAAATTAGGGGAAAGGTTATGACATGTTCATGCAGACGGAAGGTAGATTTCGTACCTCTCATACCGAATACGGTGCCTTTGCTGACGGGCTGAGCAACAAGTTTGAGTTTATGATGCGAGGACATCTGCTCTTCTTCGGCATCTCCGTCAGCGGAGGGTCCCGCGTTATCATCTCCCTGTACTTCTAGCTCAAATCCATTGCGTTTTAGTATGTCCAGATTTTCGAGGGCGAGCAACTCATCCGCAGCGGTGAGCTCCAACGGCTGCGGTCTTCAGCTTGGAGTTAGAGCAGGAGCAATACGAGTCACCAAAGTACTCACCTGAACAACTTCTGACTCTGTATGTTGGTCGTTTGCTGCAGTGTTTCGAAGTTGTACTTTTCATCGGCGGCGTGCTGATCAACAATGAAGAGATCGTCGAAAGCATTACCCTTTCCAGTCAAATCACCCTCCATCTCCATATCATCCTCTGAGTTGTTATCGTTGCGTTTTCCTTTCCGCCTTCGAACAATGATGAAACCCAAGTTGAACTGACCAAGTACCTCCATCTCGCCGAAATCTTTTTTATCGATGACACGAGATAACGCAGCCTCAGCAGAATCTTGTGCGTCGACATTTGATACTCCCGCATCAGCGACTAATGATGACCTCGTTGCTGTATCATCTTCAGCTGAGGAATCCAAAGCCTTTGCTTTCGCAGCCTGAAGTCTACTGTGTAACCTGGACCAACGCTCCGATATAGCAGACAAGTCAAAGCGAAGATGAATGTTTCCAGAATGAGAAGACGTGCGAATGACTTCTGGACGATCGATGGGGTCGTTCCGTGACTGGGAGGATTCCGTCCGTCCGGAGACTGACAGCGATGGAACGTCGACCTCACCGTCGAGGGTAAGGTCTACTATCTCTGATGATGAAGCAGGATCAATGCTGGTACCCAAGCCAGAGGTGGATGCAGGAAGCTCTGATGAGAGACTATTGAAGGTGCCAACGGACGAAGAAGCGGGACCCTCATCGAGATCCATCACGTCGTCGTCAGGGAGGAAAAGTGCTTGTGCAGTTTCTTGCTTCTTAGAAGGCGGTGGTGACTGGCGGCGTGCCATCTGTTGTGCAGTCTGCTGATCCCCCTCTTCCTCTTCCTCCTCCTCCTCCTCCTTGTCACTAACTGATGCATGCACTACCTGGCTTCCACTTCGGGCAAATCCTAAGAGATGTGATCGCAGCTCCTCTCGAGGCGTTTTCGGCTTGAAGGTCTCTGTGAGCGTCGTTTGACGGGAGCCTCTCGTCGACGACTTGTGTGGTGTGGCAGCGGTCTTCCTCGCCGCAACGGTGGCAGACGTGTCGTCGTCCTCATCCCCATTCTGTAGAACACGATCCATGGATACAGAGGATTTTCGCTTCTTACGAGGAGGTTCTTGCTCAACCTCATCGTCACCGCTCCCTGCTTTATCATTCTCGGTTCCACCGCTCGGATCCTTTTTCTTCGATTTTGCTTGACTCCAAATTGCACTAGTAGTATTCAGCACAACCGCTGGTTTCTCCGTCAATGGTTTTCGGAAAGTGTTCGGATGAATCATATGTGGGCGTGAAAGGGAAGGGGATGTTGGCCCAGAACCTGAGCGACTTTCAGGAGGTACGGCAGAGCTATCATCGATAACCATGGGCGTGTCTCGGTCCTCATGCACTGTTGGTTCATCATCTACCGAAGTAGTATCGTGTCGGGTATTAGGTAGAGATTCGTCCTCGGGTGATGTAATCTGCGCATTGGAAGGACCAGCCAAAGATGTGCTACTATCCACTGTGCTTGGACCTGGCGTGTCCTCTTCCTCTCTACGTTTCTCCCTTGTCCGCTTGACAGGTACCACCTCTTTTTGGACGGCAGCACGATTGTGCCTCCGTTGCTCTTCTACATTTTCATCCTCGGTATCACTTCCCTCGTCGTCCTTGTCATCGTCTAAGGTATGTTTCATAGACACACTCCTCGAGAATTTTAACGTATCCTGAATCCGTTGCTGCGGCTGTGGCATGGATGCACTTCTGCGATTCTGAGAAACACTATTGACACTGTATGTCGAGGATGAAGGTGCAAATAGGTCCTCCAGAGCTGACTGATTTTATGACGACTTAGTGCAGTAAAGAACTGAAGACCTCAGGCTGGACTTACTTTGACCCCATCAATGACACAGGCCTCAGCATGCAACAAGATAGTTCTCTTGTCAGGCGTAACATTGACGTCGATAGCATCCCCCGGCAATGTGAAGTTGGCCACTACGAACGGAAATTGTGCTACACCTGCGTTAGAGGGCGAAAATGAACGGTAGGTTTCATTGATCACTTTTTGGATCTGGTGTGAAGAAAAATGAAGCAAATTGTAGTAACAGAGAATCATTATTCGCACCTTGTTGAGTGCACAGGGTCTGCCATTAACATAAAAAAATTGACGATCAGTTCCTGACCTACCCGAGTTTGAGCGAGAACTTGAACCAGGCAAAGGAGTAGGTGAAGAGATAAGGCCAGCAACACGAATCATAAAAGTATCTTCTTCGCCATCTTCTACTTGACTGAACTTCTGTTTCGCCTTCTTGGCCGTGATTCTGTTACATAATTAGAACATTCAGGGTCCCTAAGTGGGCTTCCTCACCTCGGAACTTGAAACTCTAGTTTGAGCTCAATGACGCCATCCAGCGCCTTGGGACCCCACAGAGCGTTTGCCCCAGTACGAATAGAGGGAGCAGTGCCGGGTGGGGATGGCAGAGGAAGAGAGATATGTGTAACTTTTGATCTGCGTCCATAATATGCATAAGAGGGGGAATTCAGAATTAGACGAAAAGCTTACCCTTTCTCTGGCTGATTCGTGACTATGAACCTCACAGCTCGACCTCTTGACTGACTCCCATCCGTGGCAGTATCTGACGAACCGAGACCACAACAAGGCCCCAGTGCATAGGCGTTCAGTAGAGTCAGAGCTTTACCGAATTCACGTTTGATATTTCGCTCCAGCTCTTTCCGGCGGACAGGCAGAGAGATAAATGGAGATGTCAGCAGTATGGAAGTTCCGCGCTGGAGGGGAAAGCATCAGTATTTTCAGGAAAAGATAGGAGCTTGAATATTGCGAAAGAAGTAATGAAATGTCCACCTACTTGCCTGACGCCCCTTTCTCTCTTTTTGACTTCGCCAGCCTTGTCTAGTATGAGTATAGCACCCATAGGTGCTGCTTCTGATGTGGCCGTAGTGACAGTCACAGTGTCGCATAAGGCGCATAGAGAAGACAAAGCTTCACCCCGAAAGCCGAACGAAGTGAGTGTTGTAAGATGATGAAAAGACGATAGCTTTGACGTGTGATGTTTACGACCTAGACAGTGAAGAGTCATGTCATTGGCTCTTTAGTCATGTTTACAGATGGTGCACGCCTATATTTTCATAATCATCCTCGGGTATTCCGCTCCCATTGTCAACGACTTCAATGCTTTTCAGTCCGTAGTTTTTGAACCGAACCTCTGTCGCTGTCGTAAGTTCTTCATGCATATTTTAGTTACAATGCACTTACCAATACTCGTCGCACCAGCATCCAAGCTGTTCTCTACCAGTTCTTTCACAGCTGTCTGGAGGTCTATGACCACCTGTCCTGAAGTGATACGATGAACAGAGTTGGCATCGATTGCTTTAATACCTCCGGAGCTTGGTGCGGACATTATATCAATGTGCCAAATTTGACAAGTTCATCGAGGTGAAGGCAGAAGCTGAATACAAGCTGAACGTTGTATTAGTAAAATTTAAATGGGTTCAAGAATCAACGCCGTGACTGGAACGCTATGTCACATCCCGTGACTGTGACACTTTCCTTTTTAAATTTCTTGCCTTCCCAGCTTTGCCCGGCGTCCAATATTCATCTGAATTGGTACTGCTTCAGTGCTTGGTGTCTTCAAGTCCATTAGGTCTCCCTCGGACATCAATTGGAAATTGTAAGTACCTAGATACATACTTATTATCATCAGGTTGGTAGGCTCAAGGCAGACTCCAGCTCGTTTGCACGCTTTGGTAGCCAATCCAGTCGCTAGGTACACTACATGTACAGAAAAATTTATTGAGCACCGTCTCAAAATCTAGACAGGATGAATTGGCAACGCAATGAAGAAAGGGAGTCTAGTGTGCGTGTGCGCGGTGTAGAAGATAAAAACATAATGACAGTACATATCATTTCTGCAGCGCGCAGAAGATTGATAATATGAAACACATAATGTTACCTATGATACAAATGATACATGTGGCAGAGAGGGAAATGAGTGGACCAGAAACCAAGTGTCTGGCAAATGAACTATAAGAGGGAGTAAATGAAATAAATGGGGTCTAATGTCAATGAGTATCCTGAGACAGAAAGAGTCTAAGAGAGCCGCGGAACCTCTAGGTCGTAACGGTCATGAGGATAGAGCATCCGAGTCCTGATGATAAGAATAGGAGCAATGTCCAGAGGTCAAAGTCGATTAACAGTCAGGATGGCAACGCGACCATCTTGTTCTATGCCATGATTGACACCTAGAGCGATAGTAAGTAGTAAGTATATCAAGGACATAATGCGAAACGAATACATCTGCACTCACCCTCCTTGCCCGGCTTGAGTAGACCTTCTTCCCATTCTAATTCCGCCTTCCACCACATACCTTTCCATCTGCTTCCCCCAGTAGCTTGCTCAACAAGCCAGTCCCGACCTGGAACGAAGATAGCTGAGCATGAAGCTAGAACCAAATATGGGGCTACTGTTACGCACCAATATTATATCCATTGGGTACTATCTTATGATTCTTCCCCGAGTGCTATTGGCGAAAGATGAGATCCAATGATTAGTCTAGCTCCGAATTGTACGCGGAAGAGCCCTTATGGACTTACCTCCTCCTTAGACACACCGAGAAACCAAGCACCGGTATTCGCCTGTGTCCCGTTTTGCTTCCAAGCCCGGAAATGATTTCCACCTGTTACTCGGGTCAATATCTGCGGGCTGATGTTTGAGATGGAAGAATATCAAACGCACCGGCCAGACTCTCCCAGCAGGTGCCCCACACAGGGAAGTAGTACTGCCTCGCGAGGAATTGCTCTTCGATACGGCCGTTCCCATCCCCGAGGTTCGCTTCATGTATATTACCATAGTGGAGACCGAGACATTCCTCCGAGAAACCAATAGACCTGTAGCATAGTACACGTCGAATTGAATACGATGACAAGAAAGGAGGATATTCACGAACTTGGCATAGTTATGGAATCCAGCTTCAGTGAGTATAAAGGGGTCCGACTTGCCGGAGATAATGACATTCAAGGGCTCGCCATATCTCTTGGTGGTGAACTGTGATATCGGTGAGACAACCAAGAATGCACCATCGTTAAATACCGTCCTCACATCAAGTAATCTGCCACCATTGATACGAGGATCGACCCAGCCCACGTCAATTCCGGGAGTATCAGCCGAGTTAGCAGCAATACTCAGTGATTGCTGGCTAGCTTGTGTATCTGTGTGGGCTATGGGTGAGGCCAGAACATTAAATACGAAGGAATTCAAGAGAAAAGGAGCGAAGAGCATGATGATAAGGGACAAGGCAGGACAGCTTGATAGCCAGACAAGCTGAACGCCTTGCGGGTGGTACCAGGTAAGTAGGTGAGGGGAAAAGGCTGTTCCAGGCAGTAGCTTCACGTGATATGTCTCTCTTACTTAATTAATAATTATCTCCTCCCGGACCGCCGATTCGGACTAGTCCATGACCAAGAAGCTGCGGACATGCTATTTAACGCCTCCACCTACTTATTCTGAACTGGGGAGAGGAGATGCGCAGTAATAAGTGGGAAGTGTGTCGTCTATTATTATTATTGTACAAAAGATTTTGTCAAAGTGAAAAGTTGGTAAAAACTTGAAGTACAGATACAAGGGTCCGGTTATAACGGTACAGACCATGCGGCAAAGAAAAAAAAAACGAGGGAGGAAGTCCGAAGATGCAGACAACAGATAAATCCCACTTTTATCTCGTATGCATCGAGACAAGCACAGAAGGGAAAACAAAATATCCCGAAATCCGCAGCCTCAGGCTGTGACCAATAAATGAAAGACAAGGAATATGGTAGTTAGAATGACTGTGGGCTATAAGAAGCTGGTCGTGGACCTGGCTGAGTGGTAGGGGAGTGCATAGCAGCAAGTATGCGAGGAGGAAGGAAGTAATCTCTCGACTCGATGTCAGTATCATCAAGCCTATGCGGGCCTTCCTCCGCGGAGCTACTGGAGTAGATCGAGGAGGAATATATAGAATCCGTTTGGCGACTATGAAGAGAGTGTCTTTCTGAGGTGACTGCGTTAAAGAGACGAACGCTCTTGAATTGAGGGTCTCCGGAGTTGGTTCGCGACCTATGGACAGAGTTGGGGGGTTCGCTTAGAATGGGATAAGCATACATGCTCAGTGAGTCGGTAACTGCACTAATTGCTGACTGAGGACGGCCGGTATCAAAACGAGCACTCCCGAGGTCCGGGAAAAGCAGCGCTTCATCGCCAACCTTCTCATCCGAACTATACATTGAACCGGAAGAAGTCACAGAGCCCACAAAGTCAGAATAAGGAAGGTCCGGCTCATACAAACGGATGTCAGCCGGAAGCGTAAACCGCTCCCTTGGGAAGAACGATGACCTAGGAGAAGATTGAGGGGGCTTATTTGTTGGGCTCAGTGCTGTTGGGGATGAGATGTTCAACTTGAGGTAGGATACTTTCTCGTAACTTGTAGAACTTGGTCGTGATCCAAAAGGCATGTCAGGGTCTTCTTGATCCGGGTTGCGAATCAAGCACATCCACACCCCCAAGGGTGGAAGGTTAATCAACAGGAGACACGTTGCAGCCTGCAACGCTCAACAGTGAGACGGCAGATATGGGTGATGAAAAGTGCGTCAACGGACCTGAATGTTGGCAGTAAACCCCTCCAATATACCGGCGTTACGAAGCAAGAAGATGGCATGGACAACACTGCCCGCCATCATGAGCACGCTGACAGATAAAATGAAGATAAAGCTGCGGCGACGAGGCGGGGTTGGTTTATGCAGCGAGAGGGCTCTCAAAGGGGCCAGTATCATGATGATGTCAGGAACAAAATCAACTAATCAAAGCTGTGAGTCGGCGTCCTGAATATATGACATGCAACTCACAGCAGATCTCGGTAATCAAGGTGGCTTGTCCTGTTCAAGATATATAAGAACCACGAAATAACCGTCAAAAAACAGATCCACCTAAACACTGAGGATCACTTGAAGATTCCCATCGTGTGTCTTGACCACACAAAACAACCTTTTGGATGAGTTGAACTGCTCCCATCATGAGAAAGAATGCGACAGTGAAGTAAGGAATGGACCGCAGTCTATGCGGAAGGAGTCTGATCATAGAAAACACGAAGCTAATGCGGATAGTCCTATGACAAGATCAGCTACAATGATCAAGGATAAAAAAGAGGGATCCTCACCAAACGATAGCGATGAACATGGATATAGTGATCCAGTATGCTCGGGCTCTATCTGTCTGAGACTCCACAAATGGGCCAACGCCTGAGTGAAAAGCAAATATATCTGGTCAATGGGGTTCGAGCAATTCGCAGATTGTATAGACCTTCGACATTGGTATATATCCAGAATGCGACCAGTCCTGCAAGACTGAAGGCGGACGCGATGACTGCAAGAACATCGTCCACCCATATGCATCGTTTTTTAGCACGATAGAACACCCTCAAAAATGTAAGAATTTGCGCAAGGCTAGACAGAACGGTAGCCGTGACTGATATGGAATATGAGCATTCGCCAACTTGCATTGTACAGTAAAATACGTACCTCTCCATATCATAGGAGTAATCATAGAGTATTAAGAAAACAGTTCGTTAGAATAGGTAGCTGGAAGGAAAGCAGAGGTGAGTGATTTAATTAGGTGCTTTGGCATTTTGAACATATTTGATTCCGAAGAATGTTGCTAAGGAATAAAACTGAACAGTCATGGATACCGACGCAGAAAAGTAGAAAATGAGAAAGGTGTGCAGTTGAGAGCTGCGCGATTTTCAAATGCCGGCGGCAATTCAATACATAGCAGCTAATTACAGACGTCACTCGTAACGCTCTCTTACAACGACCATGTCTCTCAGGTATCTCTCTGCAAAAATTGCGCAGCAAGTGTGCCTTTTCGTGCAAAGTCATTAGTTTCTTGGCATGTAACATTACGAAAACAGATCGACGAAGAGCTCATGAACACGGCCGGTGCGTTCAGTATCGACCAGGTAAAAGTTGCTATTTCCATCGATCGAGTTGCCTAAGTTTCACGATCCAAACAGCTCATGGAACTTGCGGGCCTTTCTTGTGCTCAGGCCCTGGCCCGTGTATATGATAAAAGTAAATATCCCAGAGTCCTCGTTTGCTGCGGACCCGGGAATCAAGGTTTGTGCTCTATATCGAAAACTCTATGTTCATCATCCTTCATGCCAACCAATTTCGAAAGGCGGAGATGGCCTGGTCGCCGCTCGACATCTGGGTTGGTGTAATTGTTTTATTGAGTGACCGCAAGAGCTTCACTATATAACTAGGGCTGTTTGGTTATACTCCAACGATTTACATGCCTAAGGTGATATCCTGTAACAGTCACGACATGCGGTATTACAGTTGACACATCCGTAGCCAGGATCGAAAGAGATCTATCAGGTGAGTTTTAACGTGAATATATAGAACACGTGCTCAGAATATTGCCATTCTAGCGTTTGAAGACGCAATGTGATAACATGAAGATTGAAACGCTTCCTCCCTCCCCCGACACTGAACTTCTCAAGAAAGCATTGTCTTCTTCGGATGTCATTTTAGATGCTATCTTTGGCTTTTCTTTCAAGGGTCCTATCCGCGCTCCTTTCGATTCTGCACTGCCCTTGCTCACGAAATCCAAGCTTCCTATTGTGTCTGTAGACATTCCTTCAGGATGGGATGTTGAAGAAGGAAACGTTGAAGGTGTCGGCCTGCAGCCTGAAGTCCTCGTGAGCTTGACGGCTCCGAAACTAGGAGTGCGTTCATACACTGGTCGACATTTCCTTGGTGGAAGATTTGTTCCAAAGTAAGTGGTTCGTTACTACTGCTTGCTATCGAGACCATGTTGAATGTCGGTTGTCCTTAGGGTCATGGAAGAGAAGTTTGAGCTCAACCTGCCAGAGTATCCAGGCTCGGATCAGATCGTAGAACTACCTCAAGTTAGTCAGAAGTTGTAATTCTGTATTTTTACGAGCGCAATATCTAGGAAGAAGTGAATACGAAGACTACTTCAAGATTTGCAGTGACAACCTTCGCGYGTCTTCTGTCCTCAATCRYRGGGCAGCATCAATGYTTATCGAGACGTTGTGCATCTCGCAAAGACCCCTGCCGTCTGCTGAAGCTTGAAGGGCGACATGAAAGCCGCCATACAAATTGGATC
>RCHF01003028.1:0-42426 GCA_003987895.1 Neonothopanus nambi | reverse complement strand
CACATCTCATTAAATTTTTCTCCGCTAACGGATTCCGGACTTGTCTTATGCGCATAATTCTCGCATTTTGTTTTCGTGCTTTGTTGGTGCAATTTTTTTTCTCTTCTGTTATTCATGACACAACACTTCTAACGACCCGAAAGACGATTTAACGTACCTTACAGTTACGATACATATATACGATATATAGTAGTTATATACAGTAATTACATACAGTAGTAGTGGAATAAGTAGTAGTATAGTATTAGTAGTTACGAATCTTGTATCTTTGCAGATGGAACAGTACAAGTACTAATTGAAGAAATCAAAATTGTTGTAGGCTTTTACATCGAATTCAGGACAGGCTATCAATATATCAGCTTTGATTCAACGAAAGATTCTACTCGTGCGTTCATCTTCAATCCAGCTTTCGGAATCAAACAGGATTCACAGAAGCATCAACTTGGTTAGTCTTTTGGAAGAAGTGTAACAGCATATTTACTATCGGCCGAGCAAAATTGCGAGCAGCAGTTGTATTCTGAAACTGGTGTTGAAGGAACATTAATGTAAGGACTACCATATCATACCACAGAAAAATATCAACGCCATTTATAGATTCATGTGTGCAAACCACGGGGTATCGATCGCTGTCAACGAAATATATCTAAACAGGTCCCTCCTCAGCACCATTATCATTACCGCTCTCATCGCTATCTTCCGATGGACCCAGAGAGTCCCAATCACTCTCATCTCCTTCCATGTCATCGCTATCATCCTCCTCGTCACTAAAGCCAAGCAGGCCCATCCGATCAGCCAGCCAAATCGTGAGGAACGTTTCAAAATCAGCCAGATTTGCATGCAACAGTTCCTCCTTCCATCCAGGGTTCTCTTCATTCAGCTTTTTGTTCATGGCCCAACGTGCACCGTGGTAGTCTCCTAAAGCGGGTTCCCACAATCCCTCTTTGTGGCAGAACCACGTTATATTTCCTGTTTCGTGATAAATCAACTATACAAGCCAAATACGAAAAATTTAAGAAGCTTACGAGGTGTATGGAATGCCACGAGATTGGGACAGTGTTCAGCTATTGCAAGAACAGCTTCGTGATCTTCGTCATAGGAAAATTTCCTTGTCCCTGGTCCTCGTTCATAACGACCCTCAACTTGTATTGCAAACAGATTTTCCATGCGAGCGAGGTATGTCCTGACAAGCCTGACCCTTACCTGACATCACAATATCCTCCTCAGCCGAGAATCTCAAATCGAATTGCGTAGAGACACTTACTTTGTCAGTACGAGTATACAGCGGAATATCCGATATCTGCAGCATATCAATATTCGGCAACTTCTGAGAAATTGTATCCAAGTGCGCGACATTATCCGAAGGACGAATAAATCTGAGCTGTTTAAGATTCTGGGCCGACTCCACGAGAATATCTATAGCTTCCTCGAAAAGCTCCGTGTTATAGATATTTTTATGCCATTCCAAGCTGACTTGCGTGAGCGGGGCACCTCTACCCACCCATCGGAGGTGTTGAAGCTCGCCACAAAAATCTTGAAGATTTGGGAGCGTGATGGGCTCGGAATGCTCCTTCATGTCCTTCGCCAAAGGAGAATGCAAAACAAGCTTTGTAAGAGTTGGATGCCGTCCCAAGAAGGAGAGGACGACGCTGCCCAGGCGGAACGAGCACTCGAATAACTCGAGTTGAGGAAATATGGCAGACTCCAGACCTTGCCGGTATGGCAGGGCATCAACGCTGAGAATTAGTTGTCGGAGATTTTGCATCTTGTCGAAAGCCTTTTTTAATGAGAGTTTCTTGGGAGTGCACGCCCAGTCACTGCAGTAAAGCTTCAGCTTAGCTGAGGGAAAAACATGAGATATTTGAATTACCCACCATTCAACTACTTCCAACCTTCTTACAGCCTTCGCGGCAATTTCCTTCCTGGCCAAAGTGCGGGTACATTTCAATACAGACGCTCTGGACGACTCCAATCGAAGAAAGCGGTATATGGTGGGTACTGCCAGAGAATAAAAGTCCGCGGATACTCGGCATAGAGTTAATCTGTCCTCAAGGGAGCTGAACTGTACAATTTCCGCCAAGAGCTCAACAGGAAGGCGGAGAAGCCCAGTACGCATTCTAGAGTCAAGTTGCATTGAGTTTTCTACAATTCATTTAATCAGGTCGCTGCGTGTCCATGGCTAACAACGACGAACATACCGAATATCCCCGAGTCAGTGGATTTGCAGTGGACAGTAACCTCCAAAACTAGGGCCTAAGATCTTTTAAGTCCAGCTACAAGGCTCAATTGTGCCAATAACCAGGCCAGTGATGGAAGAAGGTGAGGGTTGTAAAAACAGTGGGTCAAGGCAGGGAATAGGACAAAGCAACTTGAAGGGACAAAGCGGCAGCCTTAGCCTACGGTGAAGGCACGCTGTGACGCTGATCATCTGACTGTGACAACCGCCGTCCAAAAGACTCAGAGCTACTCGGCCCTCAGAGGCGCAACACTTTGGTGGTGAGGAATGTAATTAGCACATATAGGTACAGTATGCGGAAAATACGCTATTATAGTTGTGTAAATGCTTGGTAGATTTCGAGTCCTCTTTTGGTAGGCTCGCCCTCCTAAACATCCTCGGGAGCGTCGTCTACGCTGTCTTAGACTTCATCGTCCGAACTAGTAAATTCATCGTCCGAGCTGACATAAAGCCACATATCATCAATCTGCTCCTCTTCCGTAACTTCCTCATCACTGTAGTCCAGTATACGCTTGAAACCCGGAGGCATCGCTTCGTGATCCTGGCCAGCCTGATACATGCTCTTCCAGCCAGGTAGAAGCTTGTCCATCGTTTTCCTCGTTGACCATTGCGCGCCATGCTTATCTTTTGGATGAGGTAGCCACTCTACATGCGATGGCGGATGTCGGCACCACATTATTTGACCTGCTCAAAAGGTTATACGTTCGCTCTTATGGAACGCAGCTTCATGAAAGACTCACGAGGTGTCTTGACGAGAAAGAGAGTGTCGCAGTTTTGAGCTAATGCAGTGACCATCCTTTGGTCTTCATCATAGTAGAATTTCCTCTTCCGTGATCCTTGCGGTGGAGCACCTGGGGTATTGAAACCACGAAGCTGCGTGAAGCGTCCAATATACATTCGGACGAGAGCTACTGCCTCCTGAATCCTTTTTAGCACTACATCATAAAGCACAGTCCTTCAAGCGAAACTCACTGGATCGACGCGGCTGTAGATCGGGACATGAGATAGCAACAAGATTTCAAGATTCGGCAGCTTTCTCGAAATGACATCTAGATGCACAATGGTTGAAACAGGCCGCTCTATTGTGAGCTTGAAAACAGTGAGAGAAGGCGACTGTGCGAGAACATCCATTAATTTCTCGAACATTCGAAAGTTTTTGGTATCTTTCTCCCATTTTAAAACAACTGTTTGTAATAGTGGGCACGGACCCAAGCACCACATATTTTGAATAACCCCATCAAGGGTCCGGAGATTTGGGAGCACGACGGGCTGACATTTGAACCTCGCAAAGTGTATAGAGTCAAGGGCTAGCTCCGTAAGAGTCGGGTGACGTTGCAAAAAATCTATGACCGCAGGAGTCGTGCGAGATGAGCAGGAGAATGAATAAAGTTGAGGAAAGGTAGAGGCACGCAAGACGTGGTCGTAGACTGGTTTATGGAAATCTTCATACATGGCGAGGCCGAGGTGTCTCAAGTTATGCAATTGACTGAAGGCGAGGGCCATCGGTAAGTGTTGTGACGACAAGTTCGGGCTAAACAGCGAAAAAAAATCAACATCATCGTAGAAGAACTTGAAGATACCAGGTTATCGCTCACGTATCCCATATTTTCAGACTTTTCACAAATGTGGCCGCAGTCTGGTTCGAAGCAAGCGTATCAATACACTGCAGCAGGCGTTGAGAATAACTCGGTTCAATGTCACGATAAAGGATTGGCATTGTCAGATTGTGCAACACAGAAGACACACGACACAGTGATAGCTGCGTTTCGGAAGAGCAGTGCTCTATCACTTCTGTCTTGAGCTCGACAGGCAACTGTGAAAATGGGAAATGTGTATCAGACGCCATGAGCTATGAGCAGGCTATGAGTCCTATTTAGCAAGCTATTTCAGCGTAAGAAAATCCAGACAGACATACTATAAGAGTAATGCTGGGGCCCAAGGAAGCAGCAAGAGTCAAAAACCTGGTGTCGACGACAGAAATTTCTTGATTAGAGCACGAAAGAATGGAAAGAGAAATTCCTAGTCCGGTGCGGCCGAATTACGCCGATGGCTAGCGCGTCGTGACAGAGGTCACCTGACTGTAAGTAACAGCGTGCCGTTAATTTTGCGCGACGCGCTCTCAAGACGCGCTCCTTTGTGACCTTACAAAAGCCCCGCGCGAGCACCTATGACATTCAGACCACATGCGACCGTGACTATATAATACTTGACGCACTTTTGTCCTCCAGCTGTATCTGCTTGACCCTCCTAAAGCCTAGCTCATTGCTGCCAGTGGCACTGGCAGTACTCCGTTCAAGGTGGTCCGACGAGTGAACCCTGCTAATAAGTATCCAAGTACTTGTTTTCAAGTTGGAAAAAGAGGCCGCTAGAGAAATACTCAAAGCACCAAAAATACCAACAGCTTCAGCTACTATATGTCTACTATCCGCTATCCCACTGTTTCCGACTCGCTCCCGGTGTATCTACTTAAACTTGAAGATACATAAACACGATAACAAGCTCGTCAACGATCTGACTCGAAATACCGCCTGCTTTAAAATGCAACATGGCCGTTCTAACATCAGACTGATTCAAAGATCCAATGCATCTGTCTCAGCAAATAGAGACCGATTCATCGAGTCGAATTCAGCACTGTCACGGACGGAGGCTTGAGAGATCGTGCGGGCTGCATAATTGTTCCAATCCCGGAAAGCTCATGCGTGGATTCTACTCTGCGGCGCATCAGACCATGCAATGACTGAGCGCTCGTTTAATGGCGCCTCAAGATCAGCCTGCCAGTCGCATGGAGACTACCCCGTTGCCAAGTCAGAGCTCACTTCCGCATCGGCGATCTACTGTTCTATAGGAGACTCTACAGGCGACGCCAACTGTCAACGTATTCTCAGGCTTTGTGGCTCGCTCGGTATAAGTATGATCGTGCGGCTACCTGTCTGCCGCTCTCAGGAGAGGGGATTGTGATATTGCAAGGGACCTGTATGGGGAAGCTAAGGGACAGAGCAGCTCAGACGATGACAAGGCTAGATACCTTTACACTACCGCTGTTCTGACGTTGGATACCCAGGATCCGGAGAGGCGGACTTCAGGCATGCCGAGACATTATGCAAGGAGGCTTTGGAGCGCTTCAATGGCAAGCAGCAATTCAGCATGGAGCAAGGGATGTGCAATAAAGCAATGGCTGACGCGGCGCTGCTGTATGGTGATCAGCAGGAGGCTCGCCGTAGGTTCAATATCGCATCGCGACAATATCGAAGCATTAACGGACACAGAGGCGCCGGGAGTTGCTTACTGGAAGTTGGAATGCTGATGGCCAAGGATGAGTCGTCATCTGATGAAGCAAAGGACATTCTACGCGAAGCCCTAGATGAGTTTATTTCTGCTAGAGACATAAAGGGCGAGGAAAGGTGTAAAGTAAACCTAAGAGCACTCAAGGCTGCAGGGTAGTTCGAGCTCAATAGACCCGGGAGAAAAGAGAATCTTGTTCTGAGTGAGAAGGTGCCATTCGTTTCGTATTCTATTCTACTCGGTGCGATCTAATGATTGTCGTGATTTTGAGTACGATCTTCAATGGCATCCTATCATTAAGTAGTGTATGATTATCAACAAGATTGTCAATCAAGTACGCATCAAAGCTGTTCATATTGAATCCTTCATGATCAGACACAAAGCCCAGTCTCTTCGTCCTCCTTGGTCCCTTCCTGGCAACTAGTCTGAAAAGTGCTGCGAAGAACCTCTCCCCAACCTTCATAAGCAGCGCTCTGTCTAGATATGATAGCCTGCTCAATATGTATAAATTCCCCGGTCGCCGTTGTCGAGTTCGCTGCGACGGTGCACACACTGTCTTCTGGAATACCGTTGATTAACCGGCCGAATACGTTGGTCGTAGCAGTTAGATCGCATGAGGTATCGTCAGACGGCAGAGATGCATTGAATGTTGGAAAGACTTGACTTGCGTAACCTTTGAGGCGCCGAGAAGGGAGGTTGGATTGAGTTTCATACCACGCGAGGGAAGAGCTGCTGGTTCCTAGAAATTGTGATAGGCGTTAAGTCATGTTTTACTGGTGAATAAAACTACAAGTAGGCAAGTGAATTCACCTAAGCCGCTGGAAATGAACATAGTATCTGCAGGGCACGATGAGGCGCCTTTTCCATGTATTTGCAGGTAGGCACAGGTATCAGAAGAACAGCCGCCGTTGTCATTCTGCCAAGCTCTTATCGCTCTATTTGCAATGTTGAAAGGTTCATTCTATACCAACATTACATTCCAGGCCACAAATGATAATCAGTAGAAATGAATCACTTACAACATCATGTGCAGGATCGGTTTTGTAGTATATCGTATTGGGGTCAGAGGGGATAATACAATCTGTTGGGACCTCGTATGCCACGCGAGTCCGGCCTGAAATAAGCAAGCTATGTGCGCCTGACAGCGCGAACATCGCAGCTGCCTGTTGCGGGGTGCCAATGTCGTATATTGGGTGCGGTGCAGAGAGATGGATTGTACGAGAGATGGATTTCTTCAATGCGGGTACGACCATGACGCCCCATCCTTTTGTGTAGTTCCCGTCCGGGAAACTTGTGGTTTCGGATAGGACGCAGAAAGTGGTGTTGGTCGAGGCATCTGGGAAAGAGGTAACGGCATAAATAGGCGAGAGGGAAGCAGAGAGAGGGATAGAAGAGCAATCGGTGGTGTTTGACTCTAGCATGGAAGTGACTACGGACGTCCAGGCTTCCAATTGGTCAGGCGTTGGCTGGGCCGCTGCATAGCTGGAGGCATTATAGAAGGCTGTAGCGACGGTGAAATCATTGAGGCAGTCAATGAGATCTCCAAGAGTGCTGTTGTTCAAGCAGTCCCTGGGTGAGACATCGGCGAAGGTGCCAGTCCAGGACGAGAGAAAGTACAGCCAAGTGAAAATCAAGACGACAAGCATTGTATTCATAGTGCGGATGTCAATCGAGAGTATAAGTAGGTTCTCGGTAATGTCGAGATGGTTGGTTGTCTAGCGGGAATACGGCATGAGAAGAGGACGTTTATGTACGCTCAAGCCTCAGACTCGGATCCGTGTCACAACACCGGCAGTAGATCGATGTGCGAGACACACAGCTTGAAGGATATAGCTGCGCAGACAGAAGCCTGGTGGAAACTGAAGTCGATCTATTTGCTCGGAGCGCCTGTACAAGAATGTCGAGATGAAGTTCTGCACCGACTCCACCTGATAACCCGAGTTCTCAGTTGACGTTACAGTGTTGAAACTATGAGGTTGGAGTCGGAGCTTTATCCGTGGCAACGACAGCAGTCCTGCGGGCCTGCGCTCCTCGTAGTACTAACCGGTAGATGGCCGCCACTGACAGACCGCTCAAGGTTATAGCGCTAGCGAAGAGATGAGTGAGTCGGCGCTTGTATCGGAGCTTGAAAAGTTAAGGTTGCCGAAAGCTGTGCCACTCTGTAGCTTCCTCCAGTCTCCAGATCATCAGACTAGACTATGTATGTAGCTTAGTCTGCGTTCTCCTCTTAAGTATGTTATGTACTCCTCAAATTGATCTGCATCTCGAAACGCTGATTGCTTCTCATCTAACAAGCAGCTTCACCAAAATCGAAAGTAGCGACCCAATGGGCATAGGGCATATGACAGACTCAATTAGGCCTGTGACCGACCCCTCTGACTTATTACACGGTGTCGTGCTTCGCCAGAACCTCGTCAGAGGGGCCTGTAAATCTGAGTTTAAATTAGCAGGGCTCACGCTACGATCGAGAGAAATTCTGGAATATGTCAGATAATAGCCTTTTTGAGTAACCCGTTACATTTTGGGTAAGCCATGTGTTTCGACGTTCAACCCGCGTCGCGACTCGAGTCTCGTGCTTGTGTTTTGTTACCGCGACCTCTTCGCTTTCCTTGTATCCAATTCACCGGCCTCACCTTTCTCAACAATGGAGCGTGCTAAGAAAGTACCCAAATCTGTTCCTGGAGCTTCTCGATTTCGGACCAGAATATCACCACAAGATTCCGTGAAAATTCCATTTGTCAACACAACAAACTTGCCTACTCCGAGTCCAACTTTTCAAACACCCCAGACAGTTAGAACAACACTCTGGGATGAACAGACACACGTTTTTACAGCAAACTCTAGCTCTTCTACGATAAGTCCGGAATTCGGTTGTACAAGAGGTCAATGCGGCGCAAGATCTGGCTATCCTGGGCAACTACCGCCTTTTCATCTAGCGCAATTACTCCCAAGCACACCCTTCACCTCTTTAGCTCCTGAACACCTCGCTTACACACCCAAGGACTCTCATGAAGCATTTATACCAGCATCGATTGATTCGACTGAAACTATGGTCTTGGAGACGGGTCAGAAGCATTCAGAGGATACAGTAGCTGCGAATGTGGACTTGTATAATGGTACGTGCTATCTCCTCGTATTATGTTCTTCGTTGACTTACTCCTCATTAGAACTTTCCTCTGATGCACATCTCTTCACCGAAACTCCGAAATTATTCTCGCCTGTACAAATACGAAACCACCCCACTTCATATATTAGAGCTACTCCCCCCAGCTTATCCGATATGTTTACACCACCCAATGATGATCTAATACCTCGACGACGAGCATCGCGTTTACATGAAGTTTCCAAACTCCAAAGAGTGACGAGTTCTTTGAAGGAACACAGACTTGCGCCCCTTCAGTTTGTGAACTTACTTCTCACCACCTCGGCCCCAGACCTGGCATCCTACTCAACTGAGCTCTTCTCTTCGCGTTCCAACCATTTGACTGAGTTCCTGAACATCGTTTGGAGTTTTGATAAGGGTCAGGAGATTTTGAGAGAGTGGATGCGTCCTCATGCGGAAAAGATGGTCTGTGATACGGTCTACAAGGAGTTCGACGACTCCAAGCGAGAACATTACATGAGAGTTGCAGATGTCGACGCAGAGTACACTCAGGAATGGAACATATCAAAATTCATGCGCGAGAAACCCCGACCACTTTTCGATAAAATACTTGTTGCAGCTTCCCAGACGCGTGTTGCTGCTGAGAAGAACAAGATCAAAGATGGCCAAAATGTAACAGTCCCCATTATCTTATGGTGCTTATAGTTGCTAATCTATGAATTGTTTGTAGTGCCGAGATCTCATTACCGCACAGATCTATCAGCTACGCTCTCAAAACGCATGCAGGACTCAACTCGGTCTCGGTGCATTCATGTGGGCAACTGGTGCATCACGGGCAGCTCTTGACTTTCTTGCCCAGTGCAAGCTCGTTCCATCTTATCCATCCACTCTTACCATCCTTCAAACACTTGGAGATAGCTCTCTCAAGTGTGCTCGTAACCTTGTTGGTACAAGGCCTCATAGCCTTGGGTACGATAACTATGTCAGCTCATACTCGATATTCGTTGAACAACGACCAGGTGCACCATGTAAAGTGCAATCCGGAACGTTCGGGGTTATTTATGCACTACGTAACGCAGACTTCAAGGATATGGCTATTGAGCCATTAATGTCTAACCTTCGGAATTCATCACAACTCACTTTCTCTGATATCTGCCCTAGTCGAGAAGCAACACGATCCATTCAGCACCAGTTCATTACCCACATCGTCCTGACTCTTACAAAGCACCATCCTGCATTCAGCTCTTTTCACAACACATCTCATTTCAAGAAACGACGTGCCGAGATTGACCCTCATGAGAAGACAGAATACTATACACTTCGTCTTTCATCAATTGAAGAAGCTTCAATCAAAGGAAATCTTCGCTACCATGAAGATGTATACATCACTCAACTCCAACAAGACGAATCCCCCGATTCAAGACTTCTCAAGCTTGCTACGCCACTATATGCTGATCTTCATACCCTCAAATGTGTTCGGGGATGCGTTCAAGTACGTCAAGGGGATACGGATTGCTGGACTCGCCGAGAAGTATTCCAACTCGGAATTGGACTCTTTCACTTGCTCATGAACCTCATTTGGGCGCTGTTAAACACCTACCGAGGTAGCATAGGACAGATAGGAAGCCTTTCTTATTTTTTCATCCTACTCGATAAGCGCAGGCTTGATGGAGAGAAGCCTGACTTCCATACCCTTCTTTCGGCACTTCAACAAATCCTCGAAGGCCTCCTTCTCCATGCCTGGGAACAAGAATGTGGTTTCAAGACACTTGAAGAGTTTGCGAAAGTGTAGACAGATAGTCTTTGGGCACACGAGAGTTTAGAGCTGGTATGAGAGACACGAGGCTTTCGAGATCATGTAGACTGGCAGCTTTATTCAAACACATCCAAGTCTTGATGGTTGAGCTATCGTTGTAATGATACCATTCGCTAACGTCTGGAACCCAGTCAAAACCGTAGTGCTGCTCAGGATATCGAGACATGGATTGGAAGTACGAAGTAGTAGCAAGAGAAGCTCGATCGACGCGCGTACCCAAAATGTAACGGGTTACTCAAAAAGGCTATTTTCTGACATATTCCAGAATTTCTCTCGATCGTAGCGTGAGCCCTGCTAATTTAAACTCAGATTTACAGGTCCCTCTATCGAGGGTGCCTCCGGCACTTGACTAAAAGTCAACCTCATAAGAGGGACCGGTTACAGGTCTAAGACTCAATGGAATCTTCCGTGGCAAAGGTAAATTACGAATCCTAACGAAGTGGATTCGTTGTATTTGGTGTTTTTGTTGGGGGTTTTGACAGCTATTTCATTACTATATATGGTGATAACCTTATTTCAGCTTCTGACCTAGGCCGCTCTAGACTCCTTCCTTGTATGTGACTTTTATTCAGTCGCTATTCGGCTACTTTACTAATCCATTACTAATACTGATCAGGTGCCTACAATCCTTTCAGCGTCTAAATACTTGACGGCTCTCCGTGCTCAGCCCTTTTCGTTCCTTCCAGTCAATACATTCCTTCAAACACCGTTCTATGTTGTAGGAACTTCAAGCTTGAGCGTAACATCAACATCTCTCGCCCCAATTCACACCACTCATCCTACATATCCTTACGTACACTCACTTTGCCCTCACTTGAAAATATCTTTGGTGCAGAATAACGCAATAGGCAGAAATTGAGTTGGTTGAGATCCAAGTGTATGAGACTTGTGGATCGAGTACTTTTGGGAAGGATCTAGAGAATGTCGTGAGGAGTGTTCTAGTAGATCGAGGAGAGGAAGGTAAGTTCCCGGTATATGCCACATTGCTTGAAATCACTCAACTCATACATATAGCCATGGTGGATCGTATTCTTCACATCATCAACAACGACGTTTATCCACGCGAGTGTTTCAATCTTCCCTCTCCCCCTCCTTCCGAGTCCATTTCTCCCGCTTCTCCCTCTCATCGTTGGGGCATCTGTTGGTTTTTGTTTCATGCCCCTGGTGACATTGCATGAGTGTTGGCATCGGCAGCGCTGGTATGGACAATGGTACCTGGTGTTGGGTACTTTTACTCTGGACTCCTTAGGCATGTTCTTCATTGAGCGACCTTTTTTTTTACCGCGAACCAAACCCCTTCATTACGAGTTCGGAATAAAATGAAGAACTCGTTCTTTCTCCGGTATTTTTTTGCTGATGGTATTCCTGTTAAGCGTGATGCCGTTGATGGATTCTTTTCGGCTCGATGCCGCTTTTTTTGCCGATGACACTATTTCACGTGATTTGCTTCGCGTTGTCAACGTCGTTCAATAACGTTGGGCAGGGCCGGCTAGCGGCAAAGCTCGCTACTTCCAACTCTGAAGTTTGAAAGTATGTATGTAGTTTTAGCAAGCTTAGCTTGACCCATGCAGCGGGGGTTCACTTAAAGTTTGGGTAGTAAACCACGGGCGCCAACCGCGCCCCAGCCTGCGGCCGGCCGCTTTCGGCACCTGTTTCAACGAGATGTTTTAAAATTTCTCCACAGGCTTTACCATTACATTATGAAACATTGTTACCATAATCCTATATTCCACGTCGCAATTTTTCTACCTGAAGTGTTCCGTCAGGCAGCAGCTGGGAAGCCTTGCCGTTAGCCGGCCCAGCCCACCATTATTCAAAGATGATTAATAATACAAAAGATTCAGTAAGATCACCAATTCCACGTGAATTATCACCATTTTCACGTGACTTGCCAGAACGGAAGAAAACGATCCCCCTTAAACTCACTACTTAGTAAGTAGCGAGAACGTTGTCATTTGCCACTCACTCTTTAACGTTCTGCTGTGTTCTTTTCCAAAACCATTCATCTACCTCTTTGGCCCTCTTCTCAATCTTGCTCTTGACACCAGGGACAGAGGTGGGAGAGCCAGAATTTGTCCAGAGCAGTTGTCGTCCCAATGCCGTTCTGCGCCCCATCATATGCAATAAACCTTCCAAGGATGCTTCTGCCGCTGCTTCGACCTCAACCTCCACTTCAACTTCGAGTGGCAAGGGCAAGGATGCTAAGACTGAGGACGACGCTAAGCTCATGTTCACCATCTTTGCTTTGCACAATCTTAAAGCAAATGAAGAGGTTGTCTTAGGATGGGAATGAGCTGATGGGAATACCATTCATCAGTTGCCTGCTTTTATTGACGAGCCTGGTTTATTTCCGTGCGTGTTCCCTAACATGTACTACTTTGCTTTATACTAACGATGTTATAAAATATGTTTACAGGCCTAAACTGTTACATGCTTTGTTCTCTACACCTTGCCATCGTCACGGCGGCTTTGCTATCAACATGGGAACTGTACTGCAATGGGCTACGCATTGACTGAGTGTCACTATGATATTGCCTGCTCAAACAGATGTTCGGCCAGAGGTCCAAAGATACAAACCTTTAAAGTTGCTCAACACCGGCTTCTTGTTTGGACAACCGATGTCTGAGTGGGACTTGCCCGGGCTGTTGATTTGTATATGGTGCACCTACTCCAAAAGAGGGTGGTCAGATCCAAATCACGTGCCGAAATTTCAGGTCAGGGAACGAGATCGAATTGTTCTGGACCTCTTTGAAGTGTATAGTGAGTTGCTTAATCATATGTCTGTATGCATCCTGAGCTCACAGTGCTTTGCAGAAATTACGAACTATAAATTTTGGTCTATCATGTCCTGCAGCTAAAGGGTCCAAACCAACAAACTTTTGTCCTGAAGAACAGCCAGCTGTTGATCTTCAACATGGTTGAAATATGTCAGTATCGAGTCTTTTAAATGAATATATGAATGCAGCTGACTGCTGGAACAATGTAGCCTGGAACCCTTACGTCTTCAAAGATCCAGATGTCTTCCGTCCTGATCGATAGGCCAACAAATCAGAGCATGAACAAGGAACATTCGTTTGCTGATTACGCATTTTCTCTGTTATCGCCTTAACGAGAACAGACACCACCGGACCCCCAGCCTTCGCTCTAAGCGGTGACACAGGAACCGGACCATTCGTTATCACCACTGTTGACCCCGACACTCCTACCCCTCAGGACGCCACCAAAGTGCAAATTTGTCACTTCCTCGGAGGCAACTTCTTCCCCTCATCTTCTGAAAGTGGTATGGCTCCTTTGACGAATACGACTCCGGTGTTGTCAAACTTTCTACAACCTATGCCACCAGCTGGGTCGCCTGCACATTGGTGAGTTTCTAACAAAACTTGGAGGTAGATTGATTCACCAATCTCCTTTTTTGCTCTTCCATCAACTCAGGTACATCTTCCTCATATTCAACCAGCCAGATGGGTTCAATGAACAGACTTTGGTCAATCCTTCAACGTCGGTCTCCAATTTCAACATCAGTGTGTTTGCAACAGCCACTGGACTTGGGAACCCCATCGTAGGCACATTCATGGTGGTCACTCCTGATAGCTTGGAGGATTGATCATGGTTTTTTGCAGTGGTCGCCCAGAGACACTTGGAGTGACAAGTTGTTGTAATTTAACTTGAACAGTCTCCCATAGGCAGACAGCTCGTGTTGCTCGCTAGTCCTTGAATAAATCAATATCATGGACTGTATTGATAAATGTCTTGCATGGTAGCCAAGCTCATATCCTGAGCCCAGATGAACCATAGAAGAGGAAGTAAACAAGCGAGGACCGAGAAATGCATTCTACATCAACGATTCATAGATAGACAACGGCGAAGATGCGGCTCTTCCTCGATATATGTACTAAGAAAAGAGACCAAGTGTTACAGAACGAACTTGTACCCGCTGGGGCTCCAGCCCTGGCCACCAATCAAGTTCACCAGATGAAAAAATGCTCTGTCAATGATATATCTTACTTGTCAGTTGTACAAAGTGCAAATATCTTCTTTTTCTTCTCCATCTTTTTTTCTTTTTTTTGGCTTGCTCAGAATTGTATTTTGTTCAGTGCTCATTCATTCCTCCTAGCCACTCCACTGCACTCTCCCAGAGAAGTACACGAACATTGTGCTGGTGGAGTTTTCATTACTGAAATGTTTTTATGTCATCAGATCATGATGATTACCGTGACTGTACTGTGTACAGTGTAATTCCTGTTGCCTACTGTCAACAAACACAACATGTCTACATCACAGCACAAGTGAGTTGCATAATTTGTGAGAGCATATTTCATCGGAAAAGGAACTTTATACATCATTTCGTACTTTATTTGGCTACTTCGGCATGAAATTTTACTTTTACTGTCTAACTTCATACTGAATTCTCTACTTTTTACTTGGACTTTTAGCCACTACCACTTCTATGAATAATCTACAAGTTTCTTAAGTACTTTGAATTACTTTATAACTTCCATAAAGATAGAAGAAAGAGAGTACTTTCTGATTATCATGCAATCAACTTCAGGCTTCGAAGCTTCAAGCTTCCTAATGTGCAACGAGAAGCCAAGACCACTCCATCACCGGCAGGATCTAGCTGTGGAAGAAAAATCAAATGTCCGACAGTGGCAAGGCATGGCCATAGATGCCGAGCTCACACTTTATGGCACCGACGCCCTCCATGAAGATGCTACAAATGCAGAATATTAATTTAGGGGCACTTAAAGTTGATGAAAAGTCTCAGAATGACATTAAATCAGAGCTCAAAGTTATTTGAGTGGACAAAAAGTAGAAAGTAGAAAGTTACAAGTACACTCGCTTACATTAAAAAATATTATGTACGTTGTTCCTTTTCTGATGAAATCTGCTTTCATAATAATTCACCTTCAAAAGACAAAGTCCAACATTGCTACATTATGCTCGATAGAAATAAGTCCTCCACGCTCAACACCCTTAAGTCGGTACAATTCCGTGTTAACATTGTTCAAAGGGTACACTGTCCCACCCACTCTACCTGCCCTATCAAAGTGCACGAATATGATCTGTGGCTTCTCATCCAGCTTCACCTTCTCATTGATGAACTGTCGCTTCAAGTGGACCATGATATTAGACATGCGAATGTCTCCGTGTATGTACTACGAAGTGCCCATCTGGACAATTGTATAGCTTGCATAACACATTTACTGCGATGTCGTACACTGGAGTCGTCCTCTGAGCATAGACACATGGTCCGTTAGGATTCGTACATGCCAGCATTGGCCCACTTCCGCAAGTGAATTAGTGTAATCTCCACTGTCAGCGGGGCTAAGTCTTATTTGGAATAACTTGTGGCTTGGATAATCCGCTGTAAGGGTTAGCGGCGAAGCAAAAAAAACCGTGGAACATATATATGTGTTGCGGCGCGTGTTTGAGGTTCGAGGACTTCGCTCTTTCGCCTCTCGACTTCTCTTCATGCCAATGTGGGCCACGTCCTTCTAATCTGCTGCATTCATACGCAAGAGTACCCCTGCTACCAGGCTCCCACTATGACTATCGCTGCGACTACCTCTACCCACTATCTCACTGATGCACAAGTTCTCGCAGTGCAGCATGTGATCACCAGGATCGGCTGCGAATTTTTGTTCTTCGGTAAGTCCGGTTTGTCAATGTTCAGTGCGCGAGTTGGCCTCATAGCATGATTCTGAAGGAATACACGCGACGCTCTTCATTATTTCGACGTATCTACTCTTGTCAGTATCAATTTGTTGTGTATCTTGGTAGACGGCGCCGCTGAAACTCACTCATTTGCAGTTACAAAGGAATCAGCCTAGTTCGAGCTCGTATTCTGCTCTTTGCCCTGACGAGCGTCATGTTCCTTGCATCACTTGGGGTTATCATAATTGATATGATGATGTGCTTGCGACAAGCACAGAGCTACAGCCTCGACGCTCCTTCCACGAGAGAGCTTAACCTGCAACTGAGGATTGCGTCGAATGTTTTAATGAGAGTCAATGTGAGTTTTGAGTCCTTACAATTCCTACCTTCATTATCTCTGAACCATCTCAAACGAATTAAATTTACAGTTTCTTCTCGGAGATATAATCGTAGTCTGGCGAACTTGGGTTGTCTGGCCGCACAATATTAAGATTCGCCTGATTCTTGTTGCTTGTATGCTAGGCACAATAGGTGTGTACACGACATATGCTTACCCAGATTTACCCCGCGCCCCATTTCCACTTAGCATGAATTTGCTATGTCGTTTCATGGAGCGCTGACCGAAAAATTCCCGTTTTCTGACAGGCGCTATTATTGGTAACGGGACTAAAGCCGCGCTGGACTTTGTCCGGGATACCGATGTTTCCAATACTTACTCGCTGGTGATGACTCTACCTCCGCTCATTACGAATGTCACGGCGACGCTGTTGGTTGCGCTTAGGGTCTGGTTAGTAAATTGAAATTATCATGTATCCCGGAATTTTTAGCTGATAAAAGGTTGCTTTGATAGGGAATATAGAAGAGATATCAAGTCTAGCATGAGCAGCGCGAGGTCGACGACGAGGATTGAGCAGATGCTTATTCTGCTAGTAGAGAGTGGACTCATATACTGTGGTATCTGGGTACGTAGAAGTTCCAACTTATTTACTCGCGTCTTCCAGGGAGCTGAGCGCTGATAATGCCTTCTGTCTACCTATAAAGCTCCTGATTCTAATTGCCGGATTTGATGTGATGAGCTCTTCTACGAACACTCTCATATTGGGTGTCGCGGTTAGTCTTACGGTAAGTCGCCATATATGATCCACCTCCTATATCATCCGAGCCAGCCCGCACTCTACCCCTCCCCTTCCCTATCGCTGCCCATGGAACCATACTGACGCCACTGGCCCCGCTTTGTATAGGGCATCTACCCAACCTTCATCGTCATCATGGTCTCGCTAGAAAAATCCCACGCGAACACCATCTTCAGCACGAACGAGTCGGGAACTATGGTTATTTCGCAACCTCTGAGGTTCGATCAAGGTCGTACGACTGCTACTGGCACCGAGTCCGAGTTTGATCGATCGAGAGGGGGGTATGATGAGATGGGTATGTTCGAGGCCCGCAGGAGGGATTCAGCGCTTTCGGAGGTTGAGATGAAGGTGAGGAGTCCGAGTGAGGAGGGGAGTGTTGATATGCGATGATTGATTGCAAGGCAGGGAGGGAGGATGTAGGAGTGTGCATGAGTGTGCGGTGGGTGATGTGAACGAGTATGAACGCTACTAATACTTTTCCCTTCTCTCTCTGTATGTACTTATGCCAGCCTGGGCTAGGTTTTCGTATTTGTAGAAGGCAGGTGGTATGGTTGTACGATATCAATATCTAGGGTACTCAATTCACATTCTAGTTCGTATTTTGCTTTCCTTATACCCTATATTCGTACTATTAAAATCAGTGTAAAATCTTCCCCAGATTGCTAACGATGAATTGATTGTCATTTTCATTGGAGTTAGTTCCACTCACTCGCGCGGAGCTTCGAACGCATAAGCCCAAGAGCTGTACATGGTTGGCCAGGCTGGCCAGGTAGGCCGAGATGTTTATTGTGCACTCCTTGTATTTTTCGCCATGCCTTCTAACCGCCAGCAACCTTCAGAGCAGAACCTATTATTAGGCCTAGGAACAAGATTGAACAGCCACCAAACGACTATTGTTCTAAAGCTTGAAGCTTGCTGCCTGGTATCGTAATTGGGAGAGTGGTACCACCGGAGCATGGCTGTTGAAGAGAACAATGGGGAGACCATAGCCGAATTTCCAAAAATGGAAGGCATAGTGTTAGCGCCCATGGATGACTGTCGAAGAACAATAAGTTGGATACTAACCGCTGTTTGCATGCGACCACTTCTTCATTTGCTAATCTTTTGGCCACGAATGTACAATGACAGTCGAGGACAATGACGGCGATGTATAAAAAGGGCTTTAGTAAAGGCAGAGACCACCAGTGTCTTGTGTTTTTGCCTCTCGTTTCTCGTTGACGACTCTAGATCTACGACTGCGAACGACTTTCAAGGTTTTTTTCTGGCTGCTTGCATCTGTCGCTGTGCGATATTCATCTAGACATCTGAAAACTCGACTGTCTTCGGCTCGTATCCAACTTTCCTTACGTTGTCTTTTTCTTTAAAAAAACTATCACGTCAAGCACGATGATCTCTGCTTTACTCCTACCTCTTCTCTTTGGGTCTTATGTCTCTGCACATGGATACCTTGGATCTGTCACCATTGGCAGCAAGAAATTTACCGGGAATATCCCAAACGCTAGCCCTACTGGAACCGTCATCCGTCAGATCGACGATGTCGATCCAGTTAAGGGTACCTCGAATCCGTTCATGAACTGTGGACAGAATGCACAGCTTGCGGAGGACGTTGCGGATGCTATGCCGGGGGACACAGTCCTTTTTGAATGGAGGAACGGAGAGAATGGAAACGTGAGTTAACTTTTACTTTTCATGGAGTCATACCACGATATTAATTTTCTGCTCGTGCTATTCAAGTGGGTACACAATACCGGCCCTATGCTCACTTACATGGCTTCCTGCGGTTCTACTCCTTGCTCCCAATTCAACTCCTCTTCTGCCTCCTGGTTCAAAATCCAACAAATCGGCCGCACCGATGCACAAACCAACACATGGGGCCAAGGTCTGATGAACGATGGGTCTCCTGCCAAAGTGCAGCTCCCGTCGAACATTGCCCCGGGAAACTACCTTATTCGCCATGAGCTCATTGCTCTTCAAATCGCTATGACGGAGGGCGGAGCGGAATTTTATCCTGCGTGCACACAGGTGAAGGTTGGGGGGAATGGAACGGGAATGGCGACGCAAGAGGAGATGGTGGCGTTCCCTGGTGCTTACAGTGACACCGATCCGGGTATTCTCATTGACGTGAGACATCTTTTATCTCTTTGTCTATGTCGAACACGTTATTGACAACTGGTTTCAATTTGTTAGGCCTACGACAATGTCACCGCGCCCTACCCCTTCCCCGGACCTCCTATTGCTGCATTCGTCAATGGCACCTCTAGCTCCAACTCCAGCACCAGCGCTAATTCGACCTCGGCGACGGCCAGCTCTTCCTCCGCTGCCGCGACGTCCTCTTCGTCTTCTGGCAAATCCTGCAAGAAGCGTCGCGCCGTTGACGCTACTGACATCGAGAAGCGCTCGAGGCCTCACCACATTAGTCGTGTTATGAAGGGTCTGGCTTCTGGTTCCGCTCACTAATAGGGCAACGACTGTCTTTTTACGCCTCGTTATGACTTTCGAGCGGCAGGGTGGATGCAACACGACTGTCGACCGGTCGATTGGTTGTATTGGTTGTATCTGGAACCCTATTAAGTGTAGGAGAGCACGATGGACTATCTTGTATCAAATAGCATTTATCAGTAGCATTAGCATTTCTTATTTATTTTTGCATACCCACTGTAGAATGTACTGTATCGTACGTTATAAACTTGATGTGGTTAATTCTCTCACCTTACACTTACACTCTGTAAAGTCAGAACGCCTGCTTTGCCCGTCTCAGCCGCGTTCCGGCGTCGGCGGAGATCCAAAGTTGGAATGCCGAAAGGCAAAGCCTCGCAGCGGCTCGACTGTCTGTTTCTATCCACAACCTTTACTACTTACGTTGGCTCTCCCTTGCTGTGGACGATATAGAGCCAAAGCCCCCCTATTGAGGAATTCATTGGTGGCGAGTAAACTTGACAGCCTACTCCCAGTTGGCCATAATTTGACTCGTGCGCAGGTCGGGCCCTGTTGTCCATGTTCGGTTTCGTCAACGATTGCGATTCTAGCTCGAATTGATGGAGGAACTTGTAATGGGTTATCAATCCAGTTTGGAATCCTTCGTTCTGTGGCGATCTTGCGAGCTGGTATGAAGGCTTGAAGCTTGAAGCCCTTCACGATCAGTTTGTGCTCGTGCGGGGTAATTTGTAATTTAGGAATCGCCCTCAATTGTGTAGGTTCAACTTTGGGAATTCACGCGATATATTATCTGAACGACAGCACTTGCTTTTGCTTTAGCCATTTCGCGCTATTTCCATAGTTCACCTCCGATTTCTTGGTTACAAGAGCGAAAGAGGCATCCTCGTGATCGCACCTCAGTTAATCACCACTGTTTCTTCGTCCAATTCGAGTCTTCTCAGTCGCTTTTTTCTCTGTTCTTCAAACGTTTTGTCCCCGAATCGTTGGTTTTGGCTTGTACAAGTCACCGCCGTGCATGGGTTCGGGCCGGCGTGAATATTGCATCGATGACTGGCGACTCCTCAAGCTTCAAGGCGGCAAGGCCTCAAGCTCAAGTTTGATTTCCGCAGTAGTATATAGTGTCGCGGGCCGGGATAGTACTTCCCCCTTCCCGTGATGTATCCGCAAGTCGATGGACAGATTTCTCGGTCGGGTGGATCAGTAATACTAAAAGCTGTGAGATTTTTTAGTGTTCATTCCACATTCGCATAGTTAATGCGTAGTGTTTCCTTCCCTGGTGTAGGGATGATAGTACTGTGGTCCCGTTTATTCTCCTCGCATCTCTTGCTGAGCTCCAGGCTTGCGGAGAAATAAGCTACCTCGGCTACGCAGGACGCCTGTATGGTACGGTACCACTGCGAGGGTACACCCTGGTATTATTCATCCTCTTACTCACGTGCGTAGTGAATCATTACATGCATTACATTGGATTAGGGTTTAGCAGATGTCAACGTGCATTGCAACAGCAACTGTTGACGTTGAGGAACGAGGGTACGGGATTAAAAATAAGCAGAAAATAAGCGTCAAAAATCGGTCATCGAGTCTCCGGAGCTTGAAGCGCGTGCGTGCGTGTAATTCTGTCGTGGAATGCATTGAATTTTAGTCGGCTTTCGTCTAGGGAGAACATGCTATTCGAGAAAAGCATGACCGTTACTCACCTTATTTATGGCTCCCCAAGTGAGTGATTTCCCTTTTGTTTTCTGGTAATTCTGGAGGTGAACGAGCTTGCTCAAAGCTTGCTTGGAGCTCTGCTGCTTGACCATTGTGCCGGTGGTGCCTAGAATGCCTGCCAGGCTATGCTTTAGCCAGCCGGAAGATCCGCCTGACCACATGCTTTGTCATCACCGCGCCCTGATCAGGAAACGTTTGCGAAATACGAAACGCCCCCTAAAATTTTTCTTTCGAATTATAAAGACAATGAATCGAGTCATATCCAGTCATTCTCAACTTATAAATTATTTCTGTTCTGGTTCTGAGCCTCTTCACTCACAGTTATTCGGCAATGTCCTCGGAATCTGCAGCTGAGACAGACACTCGCCTACCTTTGTACACGCCTTCCCCTCCTCCTCCAAAGTATGCCGCCAACATTACCGAAGGTGAACGCAGCCTTGCCCATACCACCAGTCGCCTGCACCCAAACTGCCACACGCCTACCAGTACATTGACAAGAACAAGGGGAAACATTACTGTCGTGTTAAACGAACAGGATGACGACGCAGAGGTTCCTTCCTACGGGAGACACGCTCTGATTTCTGGTATCATTAATTTAGAGCACACCGAGAACGTTTCAAGGATATCATTAAAAGTGAGTCCCTTCTACGATCGCCCACCCAATATTCTTCGTCCTGATTTTCTACCCATAAATCCTGGCAGATCGAAGGGAGGCTCAAGCTCAGTATTTCTGGGTCTAATGCCGTTTCCAAGACCATCAAAATCGTGGATGAGTGTTACGAGCTCTGGTCTGAACATAGCGGCTTAGACAAGTCCAAATCGTGCCCTCATTCGGTCCCCTTCTCGTCGATCCTGCCATCGACATTTAAAGACGGAGAACGCGAGCTCCCGCTACCACCTTCGTATGAGGTCACGTTTCTCGGTGTACCCACTCTGTTTGCACGCTGCATGTATGCTATAAAGGTGACGATTCATACCCATGGCACTTTGTTGGGAAGGAGTAAAACGTACGTGAATATATCATATCCTTTCGACGTCCAATAATTGATGTGTTAATATAGTCTCACTATCCCTGTCATCTACCGTCCACGAAAACGTCCTCCACGACCGATACTCTATGAACCAAGCTTCTTGTCAACGGTTAAGACGTCTCCCGAGGAGTGGTATCAGTCGACTTCAGAATTGAAAGCCCGGCCTTCGACGAACCTTGGGTCTATACATGCTCATGTAAGTATAACTTTTCGCCTTCATTCATCAAGTATGAATGGCGTTTGCTCACCTTTCTAATTGTCTTCTCGCTAGCTATTTATCCCTGCAGTACGAACCTTTGGTCTCGCGGATAGTATACCATTCCACATCCAGCTTACTGGGCTGATACCATCATTACGGGAATTCTACTCGCATGTGCGATTAGAAGAGTCGGACGATTTCTCTTCTCCGTCACCATCTACATCTTCATCGCACTCGTCATCCTTAGACTTCTCACCATCTCCACCGTGCACTACTCCTCCATCTCCTTTCTCCCCATCCTACCACTCATACACCCCATATGCCCCCGGCTCCACACCAAATGCTCAATCTCCATCCTCGACCGCTGCTTTCCCTCTCTCCTCTCTTTCCTGCCCCTCCTCGGCCAATACCTCTTGTGCACACTCCCGCAAAAACAATCTATCCCTCACGCTCTCTCTCACGCTCCACCGGCAGGTCTCAGTCGAGATCAAGGGCCAAATCGTATGGAAAAACGTGATAATAGGCTCGGGAAAGCTCAGGGCGCTTCCGCCGTCATTCTGGTCTCGGGGACTTGAAGATGTGAATGAAGAGGAAGAGGCGAGTCTTGATTGGGAAGGTGAGGTGAGGTGTCGAAGGGATGTTACGGTCGGTCATTTTAATGCGAGGAAGATTGCTGTCAAGGTGAGGGTTTTTGGACCGCTCGGTTTGAGGTTTTGATTTGGGTGTATTGATTTGTGTTCTGTTTGAAGGATTTTTTGTCGTTATCGATAGACACGAAACCGAATCAGTCTGCTTTCTATCCGCTTAGGATGGCGGTTCCTATTGCGCTTGTCACGGATACGTGGTCTGAGAGGTAGAATTCGGGCGAGGTTTGTCGATGCACATTATGGTGGAGTCTTTCACTTCCATCGAGGAGGAGGTTGCAAGAAGCTGTTGTCTATTACCGGCGTGGGACCAAGCATGGAAGTTTTTTATTTTCCGATTTCGTATACGAACAACGGTGAATATATTCGCCACGGATAATGGACATAAAGTATAATTGGTTATCATGTAACGCTATAATAATGAATACAAAGCTGCATACGGAGTTGGACATATGATATCGGCACGTACTTCCTGTTAGGTTCAAGCGATCTACTGTCCGTATTGAGCGATCCGAAGCCAGCTAATTCATCATATCTTATTGCTTCTATGCATGCTGTAGGTCAGTAGCGCTCATAATAAATGTATAGTCGATTCAAGAGTAGATTCCATAGAGTGAGAAGATGGCCTTTATATACATTGTCAGTAGGTATATACATAATGGAGTTATAGTCTTATCTGTATCATGTGGCAGCAGTGGTATGGATCCAAGTACTAGTGTCACTATAGAGAGGTGGTTTAGGTAGCTCACTATATTGCTGTCTTTGTGTGTTGACGCTACACAGAAATTTCCTCGTCAAGTGCCTGTAGAATTCATCTACATAAACCTTATTAGCGATATGAGAACTGGGTTAAAACCTTCTATTAGTTTAGCAATTATACATATATATATATATATTCAAAGGATACGAGGGCCATGTAAGAATATCAGACTTAAACCTCTTAAGCGGCCAACGTATTAATCTTCTTCCTGACTTCCTTCACTCTCCCACTACCCCTTCCCTCATACTTCCCAAACACTACCACTTTCCCTCGTTCTCCGGCCCTGGCCGACCGTCCAGCACGATGTAAGAAATCCAGAATATTCCGCGGTTCATCGACGATGAACACATGCTTGATGTCAGGGGAGAAGTCTAAGCCTCGAGAGAGAAGGGAGGTTGTGATCATGACGTGAGGCACCTCTTTCGGGTCATTGAAACTGCTCTGAGTAGAGGTGGAACGAGACTCGTCTCTGACGAGCGGTCGTATGACGCGAGGTGTCGGAGGTGATGGAGGCGAGGTTTCACTTCGTTCCTCTTCGTCCTGTTCCGATGGCGCGCCAGAGGTGGACGAAGACTCCGCTCCATTCTCCTTCTCCTTCAAGAACCCTGCGAGATGTTTATTCGACCCCCGCTTCCTCTCCGTGCTCGTGCTCGTCAGCGCAACGTTCTTGATCCCCTTCTCTTCCAGGTATTCCCCTAATGTCTCCACTTTCGTACTCTTGTTACAGAATATGAGCACCTTGGAGAGCTTGACGTTGCCAGTACCTGATTGGGAGGGAGATACAGAATCTGCCGCCCAAACTCGACGGATACGCTTTTCGATGTCAGCGAGCTTGTTCCCGCCGGACCAGTCTACGTATTCTGTTTGGAGCGTCTTGGGGAGATGATGCACATTGGAAGAGACAAGTTGTTGCATTTTGGGGTGATGGATGTTGAGATAGTTGGATAAGGCGGCGGGTATTGTGGCGGAAGTGAGGATGAGGTTGAAGGGGTAGTTGTGGGGCTCAGACGAGGAAGAAGTCTTGGGGGGCTCTGAAGCAGAAGCATCCGATTCGGGTGCCGCAGGGTAGGACGGGGTAGAAAGGGGAGAGTCGGAAGAGAAGGGAATAGGTTGTCCGCGAGCGGCGCTAATATCTGATAGAAGTAGACGTGTAGTTTCTTGGAAGTCAGGGTCTAAAAAGCCGTGTAAGAAAGGAGATAATGGAATGATAAATCAGAGAACTTACCAAACAAGACATCGGCTTCGTCGACAATAACCCACTCCACGTTCGCCAGACCCATCTCAGGCTCTTTCTTCCATCGCCCGACACCAAGCATCTTATCCCTTCCTCGTCTCGGCTTTCGCTTACTCTCCTCACTATCTTCTTCCTCCCGCTCTTCCTTCTCCTCCACCTCTTCCACTTCCTTCCGGTCCCAACCACGCCCTTTCACCATTTCCAATAACTTCATCGGAGTGCCCACCATAACATCAACCGGTCGCGCAGTATTTGAACTCGGTCTAACTTCAAGTTCCGTAGCACCAATCTCCAAATCTTCTGCAGTCGAGTCGACAGTAGACTTCATTTCTCGCGCCGTCCCCATCACTGTCTTCCCAGAAGTGTTCCTCATGTTGGCCTGAGAAGCGCATACGACCCTCAACTTAATCTCGTGCGACAACGCCTTAGCGAAACCAGAGAGCTGCCGGGAGAGCTCGTGTGTTGGGGCGAGAATTATTGCGCGGGGATTATATTCGCGCTGAGGAGCTGAGGGTGTCGGCTGCACAAATTCACTGGATTTACGGTCGATTTCGGACTGCTTTAGGGATTGGAGAAGGGGCAGGAGGTAAGCTATGGATTTCCCTGAACCTGTTTCTGAAGCAAGGAGATATTGTTTCCATAGCTCGGGGCGACCATCAGAAGGAGAGGGCCGAGAAAGGATGTGGTTGATGCTGTGAATTTGAATCTCGGTAGGGGTCGCTTGGGGGCCAAGGAGGTTTATCAGACAATTCCGCAAGCCCTCCATAAGAGGCGGGGAAGAGAAGGTAGCTCCGAGTAATGTTTTGATCTTTCCTGTCTTCGTCGGAGTGTGTCGATGAGAAAGAGAGGGTGGGGGATGATAAAACTCTTTTAGTGATGGTAGAATCTTCTTTGAGGACAAATTGTTGGTCTCCATTACGGAACTATCTTGAGACTCTGGATGTTTAGAATATGCAGTAGATTGACGACCAGATTCCGAGTTGGACTTGCTAGTAGGAGAGTCTACTGCAACGGATCGCGAAAAACCCTTTCTGCTGGATTTTTGAGCATCTGCTGAGGCAACCCATGTTTTTCCTCGGGCCAATGTGGCCAGGGCGTCGTCTGTGGACCTCCTGCGAGGAATTTGAGCCATTTCGTCTGCCCATGTTCCCCTCCGTTGCCGCACTTCATAGGAATGTCGGCGAAAGGAAGGGGTTTTTTTGGGCTCTTTAATTTCCTGACTTTCTGGTACGTCAGAATGAGGAAGTGCGCGTTCAGCTTCGAATGTCTTCAATCTAGTGGCCTGGAGTGCGGCAAATTTGAGACTTGCAGATACCTTTATTTCTGAAGAATATGAAGAATAATAATTAGTATACGCTGTATCATAGGATGTCCATTCTTACTCGAAGATCCCTTTCGGGATTTCCTTGCAGGAGCAGAAGAATGAAACGCGCATAACGTCTGGCTCCCTTGGCAATGCCAAGGCGACTTCAGCGAGATTCTGAGCATTCCGAGAATTACTTGTAGATGAATTCTAAGATGAAGACAACATAATATGAATCCGCCTGGATGGCAGCAGAGAGCTCAGAGCATGGAGGTCGAGACTTCCGAGAAAAATTCCTTTCTAGCCACGTGCAGTTTCCGGCAGGCATTAGTAACGGCAGGCACTTCTACAGTCTCGTTCGGTCTCCCACTGTTTGTCGAAAAACAGAATCGCCAATAGTTCACTAGTCTCGGTTTCCACTTCTCGTATAAGGGTGAATAATGAAAATTAGAGCCTGAAGTACAACGAAGTAAGGACTACAAAAGATGGTATACTAGTTCCAATAACAGTTCCTTCCAATAACACTACATAAAAACTATAGTATGACATCCGGTTCCTCAATAAATATGGGATCTACGGCCTTCCATCTTCCAGAACCTTTTTGCTTCTTTTCTCCCCACACTCTCTCCCTCTCCCCCCAATATTCAAGCACACCATTTACGCGTGAAGGCGACCACACACGCTCACCAGTATCACCATCTGTCTCTGCTGTAAACCACCTAGGTCTGTGAGGCGGTAGCTTCCCTTCTTCCCTTGCCTTCCTGGTCGCACGTTGTTTCTCCTCCTGCGCCATCTTCAAATCATTCGCGAGCTCATAGTGGCCGAGCTCGAACGCACGCTGATCAGGGCGCAGACGGCAGTCGGTAGGACAGAGGTAGGGTTTGAGCGTGTCCTTCGGACAATCATTCAAGGTTAGAGCGAAAGGAGTGAGGTTGAAGGGAGATCCAGCAGGCTTTTCCGAGTTGCGCCAGAGGAGAATGTATTCAGGTGGGGAAGAAGGCGATGTTGGAGAGGAAACAGACACGTCAGGATGAAGGATACCACTGCCGACGCCGACTTGGCGAGCAATCAGTTGCGAGTTCCAGCGTCCGGCAATCTCATATATAACCCTGCCTCTTGCATCCATGACCTGGCCAGATATTTCATAGGCATCTTTTCCTCGCCATCCTCTAGGTTTGAAGGTCAGGATACAGCGATCCTTGGTTCGATGATTAGTGATCTGAAACATAGAAGGTCAGTCCACGCTAAAGTGAAGTGTACGGACTACGCACGATCATATCTCCGTAATGGTCAATGGTAGGAGATCCGAGAATGAATCCAGAAACATTCGTTGTAACCTTCTTCCAACTATAGTGTTCCATCACCAGTCCATCCCTCAATTTTCCAGAAGCTCTGGGGTAGCCCGGACCCCATTCCTCAGGAATAGCTAGTTCGGCGTGTGCAACACCTGTGGGGCGAATCTCGAACGATTTACCCATGAATTTATTTTGTGCGTCAACCTGGATGCCTCGTTGAGCATGAGCGGTGGGCAAGACGACGAAAAATGCCTACCTCTCCAAAATAGTGCCACCTGGGCGATTCGGCCCAACAAGCAGAAATGGGTGGATGATGACTGACTTGCTCAGACATGTATCTATATTCTTTGTCCAGTCGAACGTACTCGAAGGTCTCGCTCTGTCAAGGCTTGCGTTAGGCTGAAATCTTGTGGAAGCCCTCGACACTCACAAGCATAGGATTGAAGGGTTTAGCTATACGTCCAATCGTCGAAGAGTAGTTTGACATAGCAAAGGCAGCGACGAAAGCTATGCGTCGATAAGGATCTCTTTCACTGGCAGCCACGTCCACTGTAGAAACGGAGTAAGAACCCATCAAAGTTAATCGCCATTTCAGACTTACGACATTCCGAAAATTCCATATCCTCGGCCTAAATCATACCAGTCAGTCACGGAAATAAGCATAGAAAATGTTTGCTTACCATGCGCTGCAACATACTGGTCGGCTCATTGAAGAAGACAGGGAAACTAATCTTGGTCAAGTCCTTCCCTATGCTATGCTTCAGCACCGACCAAAGACTCGTAGCCGGTCTCTCCGCTGCAAGATGAAGCCTCGAGCGGAAGCTTCTATAACCCTCATACGGGAGCGTCTTGTCCTCAGAAATGACCAGATCTACATGCTTTGGACTAGCCAAATGTTCCGGAATGACCAAGTTGGGAAGGTTATTCGACTCGATGGCGTCGAAAAACTCGTCTTCGTCATCGGTGTCGACGTCTTCCTCGGCGTCCTCACGGGCCGATAGAGTCGACCTAGTCGGGATAACCGTCTCCTGTGCTTGCGAGCGGTTAATAAGCACCGACGGTCCGGCAGGTGGCGCAGGAGGGAGACCTTCAATTAACTCTGGAGATCGAACAGGGGACGCAACGAGAGGTGTAGGCACCGTACTGGTACTGCCTCCCTCCTCAGGTAATTCAGGAACTTTTGAAGACAATATAGAAACCCTATGCTTCGCCTTTAGAGTAGTATTCGCATCCCAGCCTTGACCAGGAGAAAAGCCAGAACCACCAGCATCAAAGAACCTGCTACCTCTCCTGCGGCTCCTTGCCCTCAACTCATTCTCCAAAGTCTCGCCTTCCTTCACCACAGTCGCTAAGCTCTCCTCCCACACCTTCTGCCTCTGTCTCTCTTTATCCAATTTTTTCTTGTACCATTCCTCCCTTTCCCTCGACATTTGGATGTACTCGGTCATCATCCCTTGCATCACCGAGAACGACTCCTTCAGTGCCTCCTTCACCTCAGCGGTCTTGGTATCGGCTAGAGAGCCCAAATTTGAAAGGAGCTGAGAAGTAAGCTCCATCTGAGCCGCGGCGGAATTCGCGTGAAGTTCATATGTGTCCTTATGCGGTACGCCTGTGCTTCGCGTGGAATCGTCTGCAGAGGAAAAAGAATTATCGTCGTCGTTCTCCTCTCCATCAGCAGCGTTCCCATCGTCCATATCTTCCCCGTTATCGCTTGGCTGATTCAGGTTTGGACTAACATCGTATCCCTGAACATTCGCCTCGCTGGACAACATGCTCATTTCAGAGTCAATCGTGCCGCTGTGCGAGATGTGACGAGTTTTGCGCTTGAGCCCTCCAAGCCCGTTGGACAAACTCGCTCGGGCCGAGTGTAACGACGGGATGGATACTGTGGACGCCTTACCAGGCGTCATGGACCCTTGTACGCCAGGGAACCCACTGATATTCCCAGAGGCAGAGTCACTCTCTCCACTCCGTCTCCTGCCTTTCACCGCTCCTTGCTGCGAACCAATGCCCTCTCCATCTGTACCGCTCGTACCAGCAGGGCTACCACCATCGCGTTTGTACCATTCTATGCTCTTTCCGATTGCCTGCGTCCACCTCGCTGCTTCGACTGGGTGATTCGCCTTCATGTACCACTTCTGTACACCCGAAGTGTGTCCTCTAGATGGTGTAGAATGTACCTCGAATCTCATGCGGTCGGCCGTTGACAACTTAAGGATAGCAGTCTTCATGGAAATGGAACCTCGACTGGCAACGGTTTCATCTTCTTGGTGGCGGTAATCTGGACGAATATCATCTTAGAACGGAGTGATACAGACTAGGGGAAAGTATAACCAACAGGATAGGACACCATTCTTGAGAACAAACCAGCGAGTGTTGTAACCCTTTGCAACGTTGGTGTATTTATTCAGGTATCCCTTGAGCGTTGCGGGTTCTGACAGGGGTGTCTGAATCAAGGTCGTGTCGTGATTTGCAACTAGATGAATAAGTTGAATAAGCTCCTGATTGTAACCGAGTATGACCGGCTTGACTTACATTGTCGCAAGAATACCCTAACACGGTCATCTTTTCCCGTCCCGTCATAGGCCATCTTCCCCCTACGGTCACGGACAAACACGTCGGCGCCTGCACGCACGGCAAGCTCAATGAGCCTCAGGTCCTTTCGATTCGCCGCCTCGTGTAGCAGTGAAGTTCCAGAGTCGTTATCAAGATACGAGAGGTTGACGAAGCGTACCCGGGGTGACTCAAGGAGGTTGAGGAGAGCTGGGGACGGTGAAGCAGATGGGGGAGACATTATATAGCTATGAAGAAGAGAGCGAAAAGAAGCGTTGAGGAATGCGCGAGACTCTAAGTTATGTGGGGTCAGTGTGGCGTTTGAGGGGTTCCATTAGTTAAACATACCTTCGATGATCCGAAGGACATCCTTCCCTTTCGCTATATCTTTGCAAGTTCGCCCATGAGAGTCCCGAAGGGTATCATCGATATTCTCTTGCTCCAATAGCAGGTTAACCACATCTGCTCGCCCAAGATTTGCTGCCAAATGAAGTGCGGTCGTTCCGGAACCGGGTGGATGTATACCGTTGGGAGAAATAGCTCTATGGGAAAGTAGCAAGCGTACAGTGTCCACTGTACATAGAATGTCAGAAATTACGAAGATATGGTTAAATCGCTGATACACACCCGAACCACAGCGAATTGCCAGATGTAGAGCCGCCGCTCCAGTGTCAAGATCCCCTTCTGTTGACTTTCGCCTGTCTTTGCCGATTTCCGTCAAGAAAGGGTGAATCAGAGCAGGGTCGCCTAGGAAGGTACAGGCAAGTGAACACGCCAAATACGTCGGTAAACTCGCAACGTCACTGACCACTTCGAAGAGCCGATAGTAACTTGACTTGATATAGCGGTTCAACTATGCCTAGAGCAGCTTAAATTTCTCTTCAAACTAGTACACGATCCACAAATTACTCACTGGCAGAATCACGAGTAGAAGAAGACATCGAAGACTGCCTCGTCGGCACTATCGGAGAGGCCATGGCGGTCGCCTCTTTTCAGAAATCAAAATTAAACAAGAAGATAAAAGAGTATTCGTCGCTCGTCGTTCTAATCGTCGTGGTCGTTTTTCAAGGTCGTGTAGGTGAAAAATACGTTCAGTAGGGCGAACGTGTCTGCAGTTTCAGGACTATTTCTGAAATTTCATCAATTTTGGGGACTTATTATCACGTGCTATTACCCTACATAGTAGAACGGTACTCTGGGCTAGGCTGAGCTAGCACCGTGTTGGGAAGCAGTGGAACCAAGCTGGAACTTTCCTGCTGCCAACTACAACCCCAACCGTATGAATATTGATGTGGGGCACTTGAAGTGAGGTAAATCATCGGCCGAGTTAACATTGTTTGGGGATCTGAACAGCGGAAAGTCACAAAAGAACAAGTTTGGTCGCCCTGAGTTGGGTACAGGAGGTGGTTTTTCGTGAAGTTTAACCAATACATATCATCAAGGAGTGACTACATACGTATAAATTTAGTCCTTTGACACTACACAGTCCACTTATCAGATTTAGAAGAATTAAGATATTCAAGCTTAAAAAGCTTTCGCAGCGGGAGCCTAAGCAGCAAATGCACCCTCTGCTTTAAATAGTTTGGAGGCTATTGATAAGAATATACATGAATATATCACTCAATCCCGAAAAAGGAGAGAACTTGCCTTGCAGCCTTAACCACGTCATCCACGACGTCTTCGGCATCTGTGACACCGCTCGACGGACACAACAACGCGAGCACAGAGTCGGATGAATCCCGCCTCTGGCGAGACCTTCGCTCGAGAGAAGAACCTCTAGCTACAGTGGACTGGGACCTCTTCGACGCCGCTGCGCCATCTCCAAAGCATTTCTATCATTCAAACATCAAAGTACCATCAGCTCAACTGGAAATTTGAACTCAAGGAAATGATACCAACCTGGAACAACTGGAATTCTTTGCTAAACAGTGTAACCTGTGTGCTGTCGCTGAACAGACCGAACAGGCTTCCCTGCGCTCCTGCATTGACATCGAATCCGACGTCAAGCTCGACGCATCCTCCAAAGCTACTGCTCGAGGATGATGTTACTTGTGCGCCTGCAGAAGACGCAGTAGAAGATGCAGAAGAGGACGAGATGGCGGTACTTGAGGTCTTTGAAGCACTGCTGGATGAGCTCAACGAAGCAGACTTCACAGTCGACGAGACCGACGAGCTCAGAGAGCTAGACTGTACTACTGTACTAGACGAGGCCGACGAGTTCGACGAAGCAGAAACCTCACTCGAGAGGGCTCGGGCAGCCACTTTCGCATGCGATACGGCCTGCGGAATTGAAGTCGGTTTGACCGAGACGTCGCTGGCCCTCGGGATAACATAACGCTTGGAAGCAGCGCTGCTGGACGAAGCCGAAGCAGTCGATGTGTTGTTGGAATCAGCAATCGTGACATTTGTATTGTCCGAAGCGTCGAGAGCAAGTTGGAGCGTCGCACTCGCGTCGAGGTCCAAGAAAATAGTTGCCGAGGCTACACCTGCCAAAGCAGAGACACCGAGGCTAATGGTGGGTATGAGATGTGCAGTTACGTTCCCGGTGGCTTCAACGCCAGGACTCAGGGAAAGTTGCAAGGCTTTATGAGAATTACGAGTCAGTATAACGATCATTTGCATGAAACCATCATTGAAGCTCACGGGTATCGTTAATAGTAAATGAGCCACCGCTCGAGATATCGTCATTCGGGGGGAATACAAGCTGTGCATTTGTCACTGCATAATTCACCCCAACAGTCATATCGACGTCAACGTCCAACTGCGCTGTAGCCTCCGCGTCTATACTAAAGGTAGGGCCCAGGGAAAGAATTCTAGAACCATTGACATGTAAGCGGTGGATACTAGGGCTACTTAATAACGTGATAAGCTCACCCCGGGATGTCAAGACCCGGAATACCAACTGAAAAGATCGTAATCTTCCCAGTATCAAAAGTACCCTAAAGAATAAGAGTGAGTAAACGGGTATTTTCAGTTTCTTGAGTTTTCACTCACCCCAACATCAGCATTAATGTCGATCGATCCATCAAGGTTGGCATTGAAACCTTTGAATATGCAGCGTTAGCCTAAAGTCAAGAATACATCCATCGCATATCCTCTCACCTACGATGACAGCAAACTCGTCGAACTTGGGAGGAATAATCGTGCCAGCTGCAGCTATTCCGAGGCTTGCTTGAGCACTAGCCGATCCATCAACCCCTACATCCAGGTTCAAGTTAAGATCACCACAGGTCAAATTCTGATTCAACAAGGTTGCCGATTGATTTGCAGAAATAGGTGGAAGGTCGATACTTTTAGTGATATTGAAGTCGTCCAAATCAGAAATGGCTTCAAATTGCCAACAAATAAAGGAAGAAAATTAAGTATACGCAGACGATCAACGAATTGAGATCCCTCACATCTAATAGCGTTTCCAACAAAACCGAAAAGGCCACGTTCTGCGGAATGACCACGTCGCCGGGATTCAGAAGCAGAAGTATCCAGGGTACCATTTACATTAGCCCCTGGAAAGTTGGCGCCACGAATAGCAATGCTGACGGTCCCTGTCCTTTACCCCGATATAAGTTGTCAAAAACCAGTTCATAACCACCCAGATCAACAACACAAACTCACTTGGACGTATCAATCGCAGAGAAATTCGTATCCAGCGTCAACGCATGAACCTGCGGGGTCGAACCGTTATTCCTTACGATCCGCTCGGACACATTACCAGGAATCGTCTGGTCTTCAGAGACCCACGCTCTGGCCACTCGGGCGAAGGGGCTTGCGCCACACTACTCATGAACAGTGTTTCAGCATAAGATATCAGAGCCATACGAGAAAAATCACGTACTCCTTCGGGGAGGCGGACTAACTTGTCCTCAGCACCAATGTTTTGGAACAGATGATCACACCCAGCATCAGTGGTGTTATCGCTCAGACAGACCAATCGAATATCTTGAGCCAACGCCGTAGCTGAACAGTTCAAAATCTCCCAACCAGCAGCGGTGGTGATATCTGTGATGGCGTCTGAGGAACCCCACTATATCATAAACGTTCGCTCAGCGCCCAAAAAATCGAGAAGAAAGAAACGTACGATTTTCATTGTACCAGACCCTGAATTACTTGAGTTGAGCGAATACTGACATACGCCATCGAAGCACGGCGTTGACCAGTCATTCGTCGCATGCACGGGATTGAAGGAGAGTAGGAGAGGGAGAAGAGAGAGTACTCGCAAGTTGAAGGCTACGGAGCGTTCCATCATGGTTTCAAAGACTTTTAGCGAGAGATAGAACGAATGTTTCGTATGAAAAAGCCAGCCGGGGCGGGACGAAGAACGAAGGGGAGGGATTCAAGGAAAGGACGGGACGAGACAAAAGGCGCCAGTCGTCCCAGGCAAGTTTGCTCTACAAAGTCGGACCCGGTATTCCTCATGGCTCGCATTAAGTACCATTTCAGTCGCTTGAGAAATCAGGGAAAAAACGCTCGCGAAATCACGGAGATACTCAACCAGAGTCATGGTTATGAATCTGATATTTTGTCTTTGATCTACATCACGGATGACTTGTCGTCTACGATACCGGTCATCGCACGTGTAGCAACTGAACTGAAAAATGGCTGGAAAGACCTGAGAACGCGGGTCATTCGATGGGAGTCTCTAGAGGAGAGCATGCCGTTGATATATTGGTTTTGACCCATTTTTGACGCCAAGCAGAGGTTTACACAAAAATCGGATTCGCGTGGCCACTATCTGTATATCTTCGAAGTTCGAGGTACAGTATCTGATAATCTGAATCACAGGAATGTCGACATCTACATATGCCAAGTGTGAGTTCTTCAGAATCACAGGCGTAAGTACATACGGATATCGGGCTACTCACCAAGTACATACCCCTCCTAACACAAATCCTACCACCTCGCCTCCATCACGCGATACCCAAATGAAAGAGCTTGCAGTTGAGGAAGGGTCAAGTAGAAATATAGCCGGTGATAGGTAAAGCTAAGCCTATAAGTAGCTAAGCAACGGCTTTGACAGATTTGCAACGGACAACAGGGCTACGGAGGGCTACAGCCACTTCACCTCGGTTTGATCGACGTGAGTGACCGCAACTAGCCGCAACTTGAAGTGACCGCATTCACCGGGAAGATTCACAGGCTCCCTAGAGAGCTCTAGAGCTTTTTATTTAAAGGGTAGGCACCATCCAAATCACCTCAAAACCAAAAGCCAATGCTCCATACCTCAAGAGAAATGACAAACACATTAAATGCCATTTCAACACTACGATTAAACCAAAACCAAAAAAATGAATGGAACGATATGACTAAGCTACGGTAATGTATGTACGGCAAACACAGACGCCGGGAGACAAAGGTTGAGGAGAGAGGAAAATGCAGGAGAGACGTGTGTATCTGGAGTGGGAGGGATGGAACAAGCAGCTAGCACGGGAAAGGAGAGGGAGTACTTTAAAACAGTCATTTTATGATGAGGCACATCACGTTAAGTACGTGTTCAGTATTCTGGTAGCAAAAAACAATGAAGAGAGAAAATATGGGAAAGCGAGACGAGACGAGACAGATATGTAGGGCAATCGAGGAAGGTATACATGAAATAACATCATGAACACGCAGCGGCAGCGCAAGCGGATGAGGAAGAGTATCGAGGAAACATCTAAATAAACAGCTGGGAGGACAGGACAACAGCCAAAAAAAAAACGCCCGAAGGTTAGCAAGCATAGACGCTGTGCTGTCACCTCCCTGGACTACTTGTCCTCCCAATCAAGCGGGGACGACCTCGCATAATAATCCTTCCCCACACAATCACTGCTGCTTGCATTCCTCCGGGTTGACATTGCCAGCTCCGGCAGGCGCTCCACCTCGGCCCTTGGGCGGTCCACGACGTCTTGGAGCGACTTCGAGTTCAGATTCCGAGTCCTATTGCAACAACAAAGCGGGTTGGAGAAGAAACACAAAAAATGAAAAAACAACACATGAGGGAACAATTGACAAGAAGAGATGAAGAAAGGCTCTATACATCATCTTCAAAACGAGCTTCGTCGTCATCATCATCATCGAGGTCTTCGAATTCGTCGTCCTCCTCGTCCATCATGTCGTACTCGAGGGCCTTGCCGGTGAAGTAGTCGATTGCACGGGGAATTATCTGGGTTAGATGGTAATTAGTCAGCGAAAAATGAAGCGACGATAGCGAGGAACGCGTACCTTTTCTTTGAGGTCCTCACCAATTTGATAATCTACCTCGAGCTTTTCCTCAATCTCCTCGATCTCTTCTTCATCAAGTTCGCCATTCTCAAGGGCATCTTCCGAAGGAGGAATGGGTGGCGTGAAGAAGTTGAAGAAAGATTCAGTGGGACGTGCTTTGCGGACCAGTCGAGTACGATTGGTGTCTGACAGGGAAACGTTTAAGGTTAACAAAGGCTTGGTTGAGGAACAATTAAACTCACTCTTATTCCGCTGCTTCTTGATCTCAAACTCCTTCGTAAGATCCTTGTCCTCCTTCCACTTGATCTCGGTACCAAGCGCACGATCGTAAACAAAATCACCCGAGTACCCGACCTCTGGCTGGTACAAGTAAGTTTTCTCGAGTACTTCATTCTCGAAGTATTCGTTTGGTGTGAAGACAAAGTGGATCTTGAACCCGGGCTTGGAGTCAGGCTCGGTAGTATCGTCGAGGTAAGAAATGCGGATGTCAATCAAGTGCTTTAAAGCACCTTCATCGCGCTCAGTTATAAGATCCGAGATTCCGATATGGTTTCGTAGAGCAGTAAGCCAAAATTCGGGGATCGCAGCAGGACCCGATGGCGCATCTTTTGGTAAGGGGGTGTATTCCTCATCATCTTTAACCGACTGTTTCTCGCCTTCTTCGATCTCCTCTGCCGTGGGTTCGGCGACACCGGTGATAATAGCATGCCTGCGTTCGTATAAAGGCTTTTGAAGCGCGAGATACTATCAATCAGGGCAAGATGAGCGATTTGACCAGGTGCACGCGATCGATGGCGTACCTTTTTCTCCAACTCAAGGCATTCCCGTTTATACTTGTTCTGGAGCTCATTCTGTTTGACCTGGACACCCTTTAAAGCTTCGACGCTGCGTTTGACCTCCACAGGCAAACTCTCGATATACCCAGAGCTTTTGCCTACTAACGTAGCCAGCTTTCCCTGGACCATACCCAACATCGCAGTCTGCATTTGTGATGGCTCCAACTCCTGCACTTCCTCTTCATTGTCCTCGGTAATGTCAGGAACTGTAGGCCGCGATAAACCTGCAGCGATTGGGGCATGTGTCAAAGGGGTATTCTGAGGCGTTGGCGCTGTGATGTTGCCGCCAGCAATGGGGACATTCGACGACATTTTTGAAGAAAATTTAGCGCAAGTTTGATTGAAGAAAGGAGGAAGAAAGGGCAGGCTGCAGGACCAAACAACGAAAAAATGCAGGGGCACAAGGAAAAGCGGAGTTTCGGCGTTCGCCGCGCACGTGGTATGCTTACGTGATTACCTTATCTGATTCCCCAGGAGGCCCCGCGGCGCGCGGGCCGCTTGGCACGTACTTACTGCAATACTGTAAGTAATGAGCAGAGCAGAGGACTCGGTAGCTTTCATGTTCTTAAAATGCAGAGTGATGAGTCGCAACTTAATAAAAAGCTCCTAGCAAACAATTCGGAATAGATTCGGTTTTGACAACTATTTCTAGCTCCAAAAGAATTTCTCATACAAGTACAGATACACCACATGAAAGACGTCAGGTCTTACTACGCAGGAATGGGTACCTCGGCTTGAGGCGTCAGCCGCACCGCGTGCCTCCTGATGCCTTTGTCAAAGTCAGCAGTAGCAGAGTGTACTGTTACACGGTTGTCCTGCATCCGAAGATCAGCACTAGTCCTGGACTCATCAGTCACAGTAGCTCTTGATGACTTACCCAAACAACCACACTCCCTGGAGCATACGTCGCTCTGATCTGGAAGTCCGCCCCTTTGGTGATATGGTCATAAAGGAACTTGAGTAGATACTCCGATTCTTCATCCTTAAACCCTACGATCCGTCTTGTGAACCCCTGGTTTACATACAGTGCCTTCTCTCCCGTTACCGGATGTTGCCTAACGAGAGGATGCTAAAAGCAGCGTCGATATCAGTATAAGTACATATCTGAATCAGATTCACCCTTAGATGAAATCCTCCTTACCTCGGTCTCCACGGGCTCCCTCCTCACAGGTCCGCCACGCTTCTTCGAAAACTCCGCTTGTTCAACGGCGGAATGAACTGCTCTCAAACCCTCGAGTCGCTTTTTGAACTCAGGAGATAACCGGTTGTACGCCTCCACCTGAGATAGGAAGAGCGTGTCTCCTCCGGCATCCGGCTGTAAAATTTAGAAGCATAAGTACTTAAGTTCAATGCGACGAGGCAAAATGAAAGATTCGATCAACACGGCGCATTAGATGATAAGATGACTCCGGGGGAATTATCTTCTTAAAACGACACCAACCTGATCGAGAATGAAGAAAAAGGTAGTGCCGGGTGGCTGCTTCTCGTAAGACTATAATCAAGCAGTCAGTTCCGTGTACCTGGTATAATGATGGTGAGAATATATACTTACGATGTCCGAATGCCAGCTTACTCCACTGGTTGAATTACCCCCGCGATACTCTCTGAACCTATCATTGTCTGCGTCACGATAGACTTAGAAGAAAGAGAAAAAGAAGGTATCATTAGGACCAGCAGAAGCACAGAGCAGTACGTATACATACCAACATGAAACTCAGGATAGCCTTTCACATTTCCAGATGTAGGATGCCTCTGAATAGGTCCGAAGTGTCTGTTGGAAACATACAAAGCCGTATACATAAGCCCACACACGTTCAAGATTTCTTCCATGGTTCCGACAGGAACCGGAACAGGATCAAAACTCACTTAGCAATCTCAATCTGCCTCTCAGGTCCCAGATCCTTAAAGTCCTGGTTCCTAAAAACCAACAACTTCCTCTCCGCAGCGAACAAAGCCAGCTCGTCTAACCCCTCCTTGCTAAGCTGAGAGATTTGTACACCAGTGATCTCCGTGCCGATGTAAGGAGAGATAGTGCGAGTGACGACGTTCGGGGTCAGGAGGTGTGGTTTAGCAGGGTCTGCACGGGTTCCTGGGTCGGTGTGGTCTGTTCAAAGAAGTACATAGAAAGATAGTTAGCGGTGAAGTTTTCAGGTAAGAATAGCAAAGTACCGAAGAGTTGCGTGGGAGGAAACTTTTCCTCATTGTCGAAGTATGGATAGTAAAAGGGGTACGAAGGTCCATTCTATGAGTATAAGAATGTTTATTTCGTTAATCAGCGAGATCTTGGTCCTTCAGAATGAGAATAGGCACTTACATCCTGCTTCAGTGCAGCCTTGGCGTTGGCCACAACATCATCAGTGGTCGGACGGATGTCAGAAACAGAAGGTGCCATCTCAGCGATAGGATAAACCAGATGTTAAGTTGACTCTTATCACTGCTTTTTATAAACCATACTGAACCATGAACGATCACAATAAGCATGCAATATGACTGACAGACAACGCAATAGCAGCACACATACTTTGAATAGACTGACTCGCACGAGAAAGGAGTCATCTGCTCTGAATTGTCCCGTGGAAGGCTAGTAAGAAGGTCTCACTGAAGTAAAATATGGCGGCATCATGTCGCAAGATGGCTTATATGTGCCTGCGAATAAAGGGGTGCCACAGTATCTATTTCAAGCAAGACTCTGTAAAATGATAAATACGGGAGATCCCATTGGTTTAGTCGGTCAACGTCTGAAACTGTAATCCTACAACGACAAGAACAGGACGATCAACCCAAATTTTGATTTTGCTCATTCAAACCTGGCAAACAAAGGTCCAGGTCCGTCACCTAATCCGTTTTCCGCACATCCAAGGGCCCCTTTTCACTGCTTTCCAAAGATACCATCATTTCCACGAAAGGAGAGACAACGCCTGCAGATGCTAGGGGAGTGAAAACCGCAACGGCTAGTCGCTGCAAAGTAGACAATGTCTTGGAGGTCATACAGAGCCAAACCACAAACGATAGACTTGTCCAAACTACGTCCCAACCGATGGATGACTGTGCAGGATGCGAATGAAGTGTACGCCACGCAGCTTCCAAGAACTGAACCAAGTTCGTAGAGCCAACTGATTTTAATGCAACAAGCGTGCTACTGGCGTGTATTAAACTTGCTGATGCGAACACCAGGCAATGAAGTACCTTGGAATTCATCGAAAAGGTTTTCTTTCCTAGCAAAGCAGAAGAGGACGGGAGAGAAATGAAGACTAGAGGTACTGTGAGAAAGCCGTGCATCAGGAGAAGGTTTGGTAGGAAAGTTTGTTCATTCGTGTATGGCGATCTCGCAACTGTTGCAAGGGACGCCAGAACAGCTAACCATAGAATCGGATGAGTAGATCGTTCTTGCTGCCGCGATGCATCTTGTCTGTGACGAGATAGCAAAAGAGCCACATAGAAGAGATTTGAAGCGACCGATATTGCAACGAATTGGCCTAGGAGCATGTATGCCCAGACATGCTTTATGCGAAAACGTTGGCCTGGCTCAGACATGTCAATCTGAGAGAGATACCGTTGAGCAAGAATACGTACCTTCAACGAATAGAAGGATTGTCCATGTACCGACGGTGTACATGCAAAGCTATCCACAAGCGGTCAATCAGATAGTGCATACCTAGCAGTAACAAGTGCTCACCTGCTCGCTCCACCACCAATTCATTGGGCCAGAGCACACAGTGAACCAGGCTTGTTCAAATAAAGCAGTATCGACTAGCCAGACACTTATACGCCTTAAATACCCGCCATTTGTGATTCCAGCAGTACGTTCGTATTCCGTGAAACTCCACTGCGCGCATTCATAATCGTTGGATCTTTGCTTTATCTCACAAGCTTGGTCATTTGACATACTTCCATAAATTTAAACATATCTAGAGTCGCTCTGTATTCAGCTCATGTTGTAGGCGATCTGTTGGCACGTACTCACAAAACCAGGTATGAGCAAATGAGCCTATAGCAAACGAGAAGAATAAGAGAGCATTTCGGGTGCTTGATTCGGTGAAACTCCGTTCATAAAGATGAAAAGATTTCAGTATAACCGAAAAAAGTGCGATAATAATGAGGAAGTAAGAGGCGAATATGGACAGTGCTATAGCCTCAGATGTTGCCATATCGTGGCATGAAGGCAACAGGTCGACGAGGAAGGAACGACCGCCGGGTCGCGACCTCTCGCGGTCCAGACTGAGTCACGTGATCACTAAATCCACGTGGCCCAGAGATGCTGTGGCAGTGCAACCTTTCTTCGACTCCTACTAGTACTAGTACTCCGACTCGTCCTCGAATAGTACTATGCTCGCCATCTAATCCCATTTTTCGTGTAATTGAAAGATATATACAACTTTAGGATGAAGGTTTTCAAAGATTTATCAAGGAACCAATAACAGAGCTGGCTTCAAGCTCATTTCTCTCCAATATCTTCATTCCATTCCTGCATTTTGTTCCAACGATGAGCATGAATTTACCGTGACAGTATACATAGATTCATGGTGATTCTTACCTCAGGCTTCTCTTTAATGAACTTCGACATCAACTCCTTGCAATCTTGGTTCTTCAAGACAATCACTTCCACTCCGTGATTTCGAAGGAGATCTTCGCCTCCCACGAAATTGGTGTTCTCTCCAATGACGACGCGAGGAATTTTGTACAGTAGGATGGCACCTGTACACATGATGCACGGGCTTTAGAGTTGAGGAGTAAAAGTCGATAGTAAGCCTCGTCGGACGCGTGATTAGACAAATGCTCCTTGCTCACCTGAGCGTCGTGTACTAAACCAGAATAGGAGAGGTGCGTCACATATACAAAAAAAAAAAAAACAAGAAACTTAACACTTACTATTGTTGCTTCCCGGTAGATACCTGCTTTCAATCTGCCTGCGTTCTCTAAGCAAGAGATCTCTCCGTGGAGTGTTGCCGATGATTTCTGGATGCGCTCGTTGTGCCCTGAGCCTAGGATGGAACCGTCGGACAAAAGG
>RCHF01003026.1:0-32333 GCA_003987895.1 Neonothopanus nambi | reverse complement strand
CTAGGTTAGTTTATTTTCGGCTTCAATAATCCTCCTTCTCAGTACTTGGACTGGAAGGCGGTCTGGGGCTGGCTGTACAGCAGATGAAATGTCAGGTGTTAACGCATGTCAGGCAGCAATGAAGCTGTGTGAAAAGAGGTACGTACGTCTGGGATTTCATAACTTAGCATTTATTAACTTCAGCAGATGGCCCGCTTCTGGGAGGTTTTGGTAAGCAAGTCAACACTGTCTGACGGCATTCATCTCATTTTCCCTAGGGACATGATATCCGACATGGCCGCTGTTGGGGAAAAGCTTCCTACAAGAAATAACAAGAGGCAAAGGTCATCAGATAATTTGCGAACAATGACAGGAGCTACACAGACATCGACGAGTGCCGATCCCAATAGTGCTAACATGAATAGCGTTCTCAGTGATACTAGCGTGCACATATTCCTCAAAGCTTCTCGCGGGGATAGGCAAATGGCTGGTACACGCAGAGTCCAAAACAGGACAATGAGTCAAGAACACCCATCTCCAGAACAACCGGGAACAAGCCAAGAATCGTCACCCGAGAGCGGCGGGTCGGACATCTTTTCTACGTACGGGAACTCGTCATCGACCTCGCAGAGTTCACCGGAAGAGCTTGCTACACCTCTCAATGCGCCAATGTCCTATTATTCACTTGATCCAGCCCTTCTTGACAGAAGTATGGGGCCTCATACTGACTTTTCCGACTTTGCACCTCAGATGCCATTGGTGAATGATAATGATTTTGCGTCGTTGAACGACACTGCAAATGGCTTGTCTTTGCCAACTTCTGGGCTTAACCAGGCCGAACTCGATGCGTTCATTGCCTCATTACCTGCGATGGACCCTATGTCTATGTCAATGTGGTCTGCAACGCCACAAGGGCACGAGTGCGTATCGTCTATTTTGTTCTCTTGGTGAGCGCGTTGGCAGTGACTTACCAGAACTTGTACATTTTAGGGATGAAGATTGGACATCATACTTGTCTAGTTTGGAAGGAGTATTCGACCGCGATCAGTACGAGTGTGATATCAATGCTATATTGAATCAACAGCAGCAGCAGCAGACACAGAATTGGTGATTGGCCTATTCTGGGCCTTACGTGGATATTGTAGGATATTGATATAGTAAAAATCTAACTGTTCAAGTAGCATGCAGACATGCTCTTTAATATCGTGTACTTCGTAGGCCATTGAATGGCAGGATTTTATGTGGAATTTCGGAGAGCCTCGGGGAATACTTATGATGATCGAACGAATCATCACCGGCACCCGCAGCGTATACTTATGTATACCCGCGGATCCGCACCAGAAGGCGGTAGCGGTAGCGGTTGCCGTTGAACGTTGAACATTGAACGTTTGAACTGTTGAATCCTTGATCAAGGTCGATTCCTATACACTCTATTCTTTGCCCTCGTCTTAAAAACTGCATCATGATTGAGCAGGCGCGGCGTTCATAGCGGTTGGTTCTCTTGAAGATCGTTAGCACGAGCTGGACTGGGGGCTTTGAGGCAAGTTGGCTGGTTGGTTCAGTATGTTTCGATTATTCTTTTTTTCGAACTCCGTTTCGACCACTTCCTCCACTTTAATCAAAGCATACAATACCAGCATCGGATTTCCAGCAGAGTCTTCAACCGTGACTACTCCCGGAGTACGCTCTTCATTTTTTGTTCTCCGTCTTCGCTCAATATGATTGAAATGTATAGTTCGTTTCAGATGGTGTCAATTAAGCCTGAGCCAGTAGATGCTGGCGGATTTGTACCAGCGGCTACTCCGAATGCCAACGGTGGCGACTCGGACGCGCAGAACCGTATAGTCAATCAAATGACCAACGAGGAGGCTGTCCTTAGATTGAAGTCTCGAGAAAATGTACGTGCCACCTTGATCACACGTCGAGACCCAGTATTCAAGTTGGCTAATCTGCTTTCTGGAATTGCTTAGCCTAAATTGAAGTTGAAGAAGGACCCCTACGAAAGCTCAGTCTTGGATCCCACAGAACTACTGTCACTCATGGATAGTATCCCGACGTACGAAATCAAGTTGGATAAGGCTACGAGTGAGATCGGGGTTACGCGCCTTTTCATGAGTAAAACATATGGAGGCGGCACGCAGGATCCCTTTCCTCGGATCTGTGCGGACAATGTCGCCAAGCACGGATACGATAATTTCATGTACGTCAGGAAAGAGTGGAATCCCTATGCGCCCAGCATGCCAGGTCATGGTGGGCTCTACTACCACGGTACATATGGTGAAATTCACGAGGAGGAAAGTGAAAAGAAGAAGAAAATATCGGTTCCAAAGTGGTCGCATAGTTCAACTCAGAAAGTTTTCACAAGAATTGATACGAATGATTGGCTTTATATGGGAGACTATCGTGTGTCATATGGTAGGAAGTTAACCAAAGAAGAGTGGTCTAGACAAAGCAATGAAGTATCTATTTCACCACGTTTTATCAAGGTAGAGGGGGCACTGACACCAATTATCTATTCTTAGGTCAAAAATACCTGGGCTGCAAATATTGCGGATGATAAGGATTGGGCATTGGCTGTCCGTGCTCGGATTGCCCTGCGTGCCGAACTTGGCCGGTCCCCTACACAGGCGGAACTTGACGATCACCTCAAGCGTGCTGAGGAAGAAAAGAACAAATTTCTGCACATAACAAAAGAACAAGTTGTGAAAGCCTTTGAAAATGGCGAGGAAGTAAGCACTAGTTTCTTTCTACCCATGCAAGCTACCTGTCTACTGAAAAAGAAATGTAGTGGGTTGCCATATGGAAAATGGAATGCATCAATTACGATGCTGAATTTCAGCGCCAGATTGCAACTACTTTTCCGAACTGGATCCTGCCGCCTCCAACTAAGAAAGCAGGAAACAAGAAAAGTGAAAACCCTAGCAGTGGGCGGGGAAAGAACAGGAAGGGCACTAGAGTGGATGAACAGACAACACAGGCGGCGAGCCGCAAGCGTGCAAGATCGCAAGATGAGTACCTGGATAATGGTGACTCAGTCCTTCCAAATCAAAGCAGTAGAGTTACACGCTCACAGAGGGGAGGACGTCGCCGTCCTATTGTTGTTAACTGATACTGCCATACTGCCATACTGCTATGTATTTGACTCCAGTGCCTTGCAAGCTTGTTGCAAGGCACTTGGCTTCTTTTGACAAGACTCTTCAAAGCGAGACGCCCTTGAAGCTTGAACCGGCTAGAAATGTTATGCTTTGGCCACAATGATCATATGACTTCCACGTGGCGAGCGGCTAACTGTGGCGCTTTTTTGCGGTCATCATCCCTCCCGTCAGTGGTCTTTTCTAAGCTTTCTTTGAGCTCTGGACTGATTATATCTTGGACCTTGAAACATTGTATATAATCTGGCATATCAGCGAAGCCGCTGAATGCAGCAGACTACACAGCCTGAACCCCGATGCAATATAACTACGTACAGGAACGCTCTTCCGCACTCTTCCCCATCTCAATGTTAGCATGAATGTATGGAACATCGTCATATGTACAATCAGTGTTTTCCACCAGTACATGAGACGCAGGAGCACTGAGACCTGAATTAGTCCCTATAGCCTTCAACGTTACCGGCTTGTACCTGTTGCATCTCAGCTACATATTACAACGCTATAGGAAGGCTTCTTCTACAAATATACAATCTTTCCAATTTTTTAATTATTCCACGAAGCTTCCCCAAAGCTCAACGTCTCCCTCAAGTGCTTTCATGCTAAATCCAGCTCCAGCCTTGACCAAAACAACTGCTCCCTCCTGCAAAATGTCACTCGTGGGTGGATCCATGCTAGCAAGCTGAACCTTGCCACGAGTTACAATAAAGACCGTAGGTCCATTGACACCTTCACGAATGACATCCTCCTCGCCTAGGCCTAGCTGAGTACGAAGCAAATCGAATTCATCTAAAGGAATCTGGTAGAGTTCGGTCCTGCCAGTGCTCGACTTGGACCATCGCTGATGTTCGAGTTCAAGTGTTCTAAATGAAGATGCGTTGTATTGGAGCATGTTGAGGAAGAGTTGTGGATCATTACGGTCTTCAATATTCTCGAAGCCACATGCTATCTGGAACCAGCAACGCGTCAGCTATCAGACAAGGAGAAGTTGCAAGACATGTATGACAGACCATATTGTCCAACCACGCCATGCACTCCACCGCGTCTCCTTCCAAATACGCGTGTATACAGTTCGCCGGAACAGCGATTCCTTGCCCACGAGATAATCTACAGAGATTCATGAAGAATGCGGCGGCGAAAAGACCGACATCGCCCGGATACATCTCGAACGTTTTCTTCACAATTGCTGAGAGATTCTGGTTGCTTCCTGTTGGACCGAGAGCCATGTTACCTTCCTTCTCCAAGCGCCTCACAAGCTTCTCTGCTAACTTGCCTATCGTTTCCTGGTCTCTTAGGAGTAGGTTAGAGAACAGTTGTTTTAACAGCGGCTCCTGCTCCTCGACCGTGGTGGATTTGAGAAAGCTCTGCACAATTGGTCCGTCATTTAGAGCCTCTCGAAGCTCCGGGACATGGATAATGAAGGTTTGTATCTCGTTTATCGGCCGGAAACCGACGAATCCTTCGAACACGTCGGAAAGCGCCACCGCAACTTCCGGCTTATGGTTTGGGTCAACAAAGGTCTCATTCTTTCCGGTCTTGTTCTTCTCTTGCTTCATCAGCTGCTCTGCCAACAACCGATCGGGGTGAGCTTGAAGTGGTAGGGCTTTGTCGAAAGAGAGAGTCTTGAAGAGGTAGGGGAGGTGTTTGTCGCCTTTGAAGCGTTTGTAGACGACTGGTCCCAGATATTCTTCTGGGTTCGCGGCGATGACTTCACTGAGCAATTTACCGTCGATGAGCGTGCGCGCGCATCCGTTCGAGTGGTCCCCCATCCATATCTGAGACGCATTGAGTATACGATGATGCATGAACATGGGAGTACTGTACCTCGCCATATGGTTGCTCTTCGTTTATATGAAAGTTGTTTTCCGGAGTAGCTGCTGCATAACGAGCAGCCAGAGACTTTGAGCCTTTCTTTCCGTATGGATATGGCTGGACGGCGCAGCGTAGTCGGATGAATGGTACAGCAGACATTGTGCGGAGCTGACAAGCAGAGAAGGACGTATATAACAACTGAGACTCCAGGTTTCAGAGGACGTCAGTGGTGATATCTCTATGACGCGCTCATGATCCTGTCGAACGGTCGGAAGTTCTAACTCCGTGGCAAGCCATCTTCAGAGGGCCAACAGACGTGGTGGAGAGTTGGTGGAGTCTGACTCTGAGTCTGGTCTTGGAGGACTCGAGTGTTTATTAGACTCGAACCCAGCCACCTCGAGTACTCGCGGCGACGATTGATAATGAGTCGATCAAAGCGTTGTCCGCCCGGCACTTCGATCGACTGTCATCGAAAGTGTTTTCCGGGCCGGAACAAACCGACCGGGTACGAGTCTAAGTATTTATGTAAGACTATCGACAAAAAGTTCAAACCTCGCGTTATTTTTCAACTTGAGTACTAGATACAAATTTCGAAAGCAATGTGACAGTAGTTAGATAGAAGTATTGAATGCACAAATGGAAGAAATGATGCAGATGAGAAAACGGTAAGTAGGCATGAGTGTGCAAGAAGCTTCCGTTGTGAATATAAACTGGCCAGGCAATACGATGAGCATAGAAGAACAAGACGAGAGCAGAGTCAGTGGAATGTAGCAATTGCAATCACTGTAAATGCCAGAAAACCTAAACAAATCGACTTGGCGAAGCAGCAACAAAAGAAACCCACCATGAAATACATCTTCAAAGATTGATTGGCGTGTACCGGCTTATATCCAGTTCGATAGTTCTCCAACGTCGTGCCCCCCTCGCCCCCAGAAGTCACAGACGCTGTATCGGACAGTTGAACGCCTGGGTCATAGTGGTTCCTTGCCCTCGAGCAAACAATATCCGCATCTGAACGAATAAAAGTTAAATTGTGTTTTCATGGAAGGAGATCAACATACAGTATACGGGAGCAGGAATAGAAACCGAGCGCGTTGATCGAGCATAGACATGGCACAAGGTATACGCAAACGCTTGAAGCGCATCCGCACTGATGAGAAACTGTCAGCATGAAAGAATAAACCCAAAGGCACATACTACTCACGTGAAGTTGTTATCCTGGACATAGCAGTCGGAGGTGATCAACACCAACTTCACAGCTGAAAGGCATGGAATGCAATACTCACGTCATGAAGAACCTACAAAGCAACGAAACATTAGAACAACGAATTGATGTATCCAAAGAAGAAAACATACAGAATAATGGGCTGATCTACTTGTTCCTAATAATCCCCCATGACTCTGGAGGTAAAAATCGAACTCCAGCGGGTGCGTGATGCCCCGATCAGCCACCGTACCCGCAGGGCAATTGCCACTCCTATCTGCCCCCGCTGCAGGTGGGAACATGCTGTGATGCTGTTCAAAAATATTGAAGCACAAGCAGCGATAAAGCTCACCGGTAGTGGTGTCGCTTTCCGACGACAATGAAAGTAATCTTCGGAGAGATATTAAGATTCCCGCAGACATCTAAAATTGATTTGAGTTGGGTGTCTCAAAACATATATGAACTGCGTACCTCTCAGAAGAGCCAACTCTAAAAAGTGGAAAGACAGAACTTGGTATTGAGATACAGGTCAAAAAGTCGAGTGAAGAAGCTACCTTTTTCCATAACCTCCTTGAATTGCCCTTCAGAAACGCCATCTATACAAGTATGATGAATTTAGTACTCTCTGGACATGAGAGGAGGGCTAACCTCTGAGAAATATCAGGCGCTTGGGAGCGATGGGTGACTTCTTCTCCACGTCTTTTCTATAAGCCATGTACTTCTTCAATATCTCCTATAAAATGATATGAACATAGAGACTGCGAGAGGCAAACATACGACATACGGTGCTCATCGCTTCGAGATCCTGGATGATCTCTACGCGGGATGCCTGCACGCGGGATGTTGCCACGTACTTCGCAACATTTGAATCAACGCTCCCTACGACTGCGGTAAAGGAAGGCGCATCCGACCCAGGAGCTGGATGCATCACGTCCGCACCTATAGAGCAATTGATACACCATGCATATAGCAGAAAATGAGACTCCTCACCCATGATAATTGTTGGATTCTGTGGGTCGACCAGAAAAGACTGGTTTGCAGAATCTGGAATGACATTAATGCCACCGAGCTTGGGATTGACTCTGGAGATATTGGAGTCAGAGAACTTGGAGGATAAAAGGTTAGGATTAACTTACTTTAGGCATACGTTAGCCCAATATTGCATCTTGGCTCTGGAGCAGGCGGAAGCTTTCAGGCATTGCGTTGCAACACCAGTCTATACAGACAAATAAGAATATAACTGTTTGGTTGAGCGAAAGTCATACCGTGACGTCACCAAAACTTGTGACCGCAATGTAAATCATGGCACTAAGTTGATGAGAAGATGAGAAGACTCACTGCTTGACTGCTCGATAGATATCGTTGCCGCCATCAGGCAGGATGACCAGCAATAACTCAGGCGGCTGTCCCTTGTTCTTTTGCATAGACTGGGTACCAACCCGTCTGATTTCCTATAAAATAGAGACACATTAGACACTTCACCGACCCAGGCAGAAAGCAAAGGCAAAAAGAAAAGAAAAAACTTACATTAGCAATATTACCTTGTCCGTTTGCATACTCAACTACAGGATTCGTTTCATGTACTTTCATACCTGTCAATCAAAGTTAATAGGTGGTTACTCCAAAGGCAGGTGAGCACTCACCAACGCTCTGGCATCCTTGAATGAAATCTTTGACCACTGTCAAGGCATTCTGCATTCTGAAGCGATTTGCGTACTCAAACACGACCACAGCCCAGCGGTTAATGGCAATTGGCTGCATGAACTGTTTATCCATCATATTCCATGCTCCGAATTTCGGGATCTAACTCATGTATAAAAATCTACATTATCATCTGTGCTGATAATTCAGGACTCACAGCAACGGCTTGCTTGCTGGTCGTTCCATATTTGAGTTTTGGTGGAGGTAGGACCCTCACATCAATAGTCGAAGGGAATGTATTCGTTTCGACCGTCATCCCAAAGCTCCTTACATATTCGGATTGGCCGTAGCCAAGTACCTGCAGAAAAGTCGAGTGCTTAAAAGTCCAAAATCAGGATAAAACAAAGCATGACTGACCGCAAGACCGTCTCGAATACTCTGCAGGCGTTGGTCTGGCCTCTTCGTCGAAAACTCCACCATCGATTTGGTCACCTCAGGTGGGATTTGTTTCCGAGCTAGCTGTCCAGGTACGACAGTGCATCGCTCAAGGGGAATAGCGGCACCTGAGGCAGTCTATTGAAAGTTTTTTTTTTTAAAAAAAAAACAAAAATGATAAAGAAAGGAAAAAGAATATTTACCTGTGCGCAGATCAGGTCCGGATACTGAAGCGGCCTGTTTGATTGTTTCCGGAAATACTCAGCAACCGAAGACGAGCTGCCATCTCTGAGCTTAAATGTGAAGTCTCTAGCGCCCTGAGATGTCAGCTTTTGAACCATGACGATGTGCTCCGGGGTACCAGGCGTAGCGCCTTTGACTGAAACCCGAATCCCAGATATAAACTTCTGCAGCTGCACTCTTTGTCGGTCATTCAAACCAGACTTTGGCGACAAAAGCCTGGTTTTATCGTTGCTCAGTCCGAAAAATTCTAGTGCGAGAGAAGTTAGAGGGCCCGGTTTGTAGAACATCCCAGTGGAGATGTCGACATTGATTAGCATTCGGCCGACGGCTGGGCGAGCGGATTGGAAATAGCCACGCCAGAGCTCGAGGCCGTAACCGATAGCCCGTTTTTCTGCCGCGTCTGTGAAAAAGGATCGCGAATTGAAAGGGTATTTCATTGTAGGATCCATCCGGATGATAACGTTCATAGCCTGAAGGTATAGATTCTCAGCGATAGGGAATCTATGAGGAACTAGAAGACAGGCCCTTACAGTTATTGCAGTCAAAACTCGCTCGTCTTGCGACTGTTGTCCGTTTACAAACCTATGAAGCACTCTGTAAAAAGTTTGTCAGCTTTCTGTTAAGCCTACATCCAACATAAGATCAATACGCACTCTGGGTTGATTTCGGCCACCTTCGTGACACGTATCTTGTATATCGGTGGAGGCCGATCCCTGGCCGATTGACCGTTACGAGCCATGGCTACATCGAACTTTGTATATTCCGATTAGTTTTAAGTAAGGGTACAAACTCATAGAAAATGACTCACTTCCCCTGATTGTGTCGGACCCAAATCTATTTCATGCGACCTGGAGAATCAATCTCAGTATCAAGAAATTATTCTCGATAGACTTCGGAACGAAACATACATGTATAAGTTTTTCTTTCCATCATATGCGCCGGCAGGGTGGAACTCTGGGCGCAGCTGCAACTGTTTCATAAGCTGTAGATTAAAGCGTGGCGGGAAGGTTTTATTTGCCAATATGACTAGAAATGCCATTCGTTCGTCCCCACAGAATTCAAATTGTCAGTCCTAGTCAAAACAGCCTAGGACATAATACGGATGACATACCCACTACAGTGCATTCAAAGTATCAAATGGGCGCACAGGTTCAGATTCAATTTGTTCTCCTGCTCAAAAGATTAAAACACCAAAGTACGTACCGTCGTAATGGTGTATAATGCTCGTTGGTATGGACGTGACGCAAGCATTGACAGACACTTGCATGCGCTGTCCAGCGGTTCCATAACCCGGTCTTTTGACTCCAACCGTCGTAACGTGCGCTTTGATTTCATATGAAGGATTTTAAAAATTCAGAGAAAGCAAAAATAAAAAAGGGACGTCGACGAGAAAAGAACACAAGAAGACCCGAAAAAAAGGCAATCAAAAGATATTCAGACACTCTCAACTAGCAGTGGCATTACGAATAAAAATTAATTTATTTAACATACCTGCGACTGATGTTGTACCGCCCAGCTGGGCACCTTGAGGACTCCCGGCTGGGAGGCCACTCCCAATAAGAGAGGGGCCGGCTCGAGGAGGAGCTCTTCCGTCGCCGCCACCACCACCACCACCACCACCACGACCGCCACGACCGCCGCCACGAGGACCGCCACCAGCACCTCGCCCAGCACCAGCACCAGGGCCTTCACCAGCACCCCAAGCACCTCTTCCCCTCCCACCACCTCTTCCACCACCTCTGTCCCCACCACCTCTTCCACCACCTCTGTCCCCACCACCYCTTCCACCACCTCTGTCCCCACCACCTCTTCCACCACCTCTGTCCCCACCACCTCTTCCACCACCTCTGTCCCCACCACCCCTTCCACCTCTTCCTCCACCTCGAGCAGGCCTCTCAGACATCTTATCTTTTCGATAGCAGACGGGAGTGATAGACACGCAGGAATCAGGTAAGTAAGTAAAGCAAAAAAAAGCTAGATCAGTAGACAGACGATAAATCCAAGAGGGTGTATGTGGTTTGGCTGAATGGTAGATGGATATATCCCTTTATCAATGATACTTGATGAAAGCTTTTGGAGGGATTAGAGGAAGGAGAACCTTGCGCCACGAGGTATATGTACGGAGGGCTGCACAGCCACGACATGAGGTCAATTTGGAACATGCTTTTAATTGAAGATCACAAGTACAGGCAATGAGACGTATAGACTTAAGAATGAGGGAAAGAAATATAAAGAACGACTAGACAGTGACAGGACAGCGCGAACAGAAACAGACAGCAGTAAATACTTAAGACAGAGAAAGAGAGGAAAAACAACTTTCAGATACATACTACGTATACGTATCTACATATGTACAGATGAAAACTTCAAAAAAAAAGGCAGGAAGCAGTTGTATGTACCAGTTTATATATAAAGACAGAAAAGAGTAGAATTGAACCGCTAGCCCTTATGACCATGATATCAGCGTACAGGTTTTCCTTCACTTCACTCTACCTTAACCTATAAAAAGAAAAAAAGGGAAAAGAGAAAGTGGGGTAAAGAAACAACCACGGGAAGGAGGGGACTTCAAGTAGATAGGCAACTTGACAAAAGAAGTTAAAAGAAAAAGAAAAAACTTATTTCCACCAAAAACACACAAGTCCGTTCCACAAGTCCCTCAGACAACGAATTACAGCGGGGGCGCGAGTCATTACGTTGTAGGCGGCGACCTCGAAGGGTTATCTTTCGGAGGTTTAACTCTGAATTCCGATACGAGGCATATGTGACTGTAAAAAATCATCAGTAAATTGCTCACAACAGGAAAACAGCCACAACCACTCACTCGCTGGGAAAATGCGCATTAGGGAACCCAACACACTTCTCAAGATACGCCGCATCCACATCACCCAATACACCACTAACCCCCAAATTCGCATTCGAATACCATATATAGTCTAACACGCCCTGGTACGAAGGCGTGAAATTCGTCGCTTGTAATAGCTCGTAGCCGTTTTCACCGCCACCCGGAGGTATAAGAGAAGATTTTCGTAGCGGGGGCGTAGAGGAGGTAGCGTAGCCATTGGTATGGGGGTAGGAAGTGGAAGAGGTAGAGGCAGGAGCGGAAGGTGAGGCGCCGGCGGTAGAATAGGCACTTCGTAGGCCTAAGCGGTGCCGGAGTCCTTCGGATGTATACCGTCCGTAGGTATGCTGCATAAAATCTGGGTGGTCTTTCGCTAGCTGGCCTGTGGAGAGAAACTCGTATACGCCAGAGTTCGGGACGGAGTTGAAATCGCCACAGATGACAACGGGAATTTTGGTACCGTCGGTGTAGGTGGGGGGTTTGGGTTTGGTGGTGCCATTGGTTGTACCATTGGTGGATGGGTTGGTGGTGGCGGTCTGTGGTGAAGTCGGTAGTTTAGGTGACGTGGTGGGCGAAGGACTCGCCTCGCTCTCTTCTTCCTTCCCGCTTCCATTAGTACTTGCCCCCTCCTTCCCACCAGGCTCCCTCTCATCTACCTCCAGCCTGGGCGGATACTTGGCGAAAGCCTCAGCCATCTTCTCCACCTCATCCACCAGTAACGCAACCTGCACAAGCTTGACATCGCTATACATTGGATCCCAATGAATATGCACGTTCGCCAACACCAACCTCGTTCCCGTGAACCGATTCTCCATCAGACAAATTGTAGCGATATGGTCCTTTCCCAATACGCGATTGAACATGTCTTCCGTCTTTTTGAAGTCAGTCCGTTGCATCGCGACCGCGGCGAACTCGACGAGTCGCTTTTCGACAAGCTGGTAAGTGTTGGCTTTGTAGAACGTAGCGCAGCCGTCGACCTGTCGTCGATCGCTCTCGGCCATCGTCTTGGCGCGGGATTTGGGCCAGTAGAAACCCTGGTAGCCTATTGCACCGAGTTGCTTGACAAAGACTTGGTACTGGGTGGTGTCGACTTCTTGGAGACAAAGGAAATCGGCGTGATGGTTCATCACTTCGTTCAAAATGAGTTCCCGCCGGTATTCCCAGTTGAGCGCCCAAGAGGGTGTGTAGCCATACAAGCGCTCGGTAGCGTACTTTTCACAAAGGATATTGTAGCACAAGACGGAAAAGCTTTCCGCGGGCGCTTCTTGTTCTGTGGGGGCGAGGAAAGATTTCCAGGTGCGATTAGGGGGTGGTGTAGGTACTGGGCACGAGTCTCGTAGGAAGGATATGAGCGCTGGTGTACCGTCCTTTTGGACGATGGACTTGAGATTGGAGTCGAGAGGGTTTCCTTCAACACCAAGTGTGCGGAGCTGGTGGAGACTTCCGAGCTCGGGGGGAAGAGTGGTAATGTGGTTGTCAAACAAATACAATTCTTTGAGTGAACAAATCATGCCTAGCTGTGGAGGAAGAGTAGTGAGCGTGTTCCCTGAGAGATCCAAGAGCTCTAGATGGCGGAGCTTGGATATTTCTGGGGGAATGGAAGAAAGGGCGTTGTGGTTGAGGTAGAGGTTGATGAGGAAGGTGAAAGAAAAGAGACCGGATGTAGGAGGGAGGTTCTTTATGCTGACACCACCCATGTCCAGGGAAGACCAGTTGTTTTCTGGTGGACGAGTGGCTGTGGGACGAGGAGCTGCTGCGATCGGAGGCACGGTTGAAGATGGATGGTTTGCTGTCGCTGGATCATCAGAGGCCGGATCTGGATCGGGAGACTTGACAGCGTTGGGGTTTGTGATAGGAATAGCAGACTTTGTGACTGTCCTCGAGGCCATCGCGCTTGCACGGGCCCGATGGTGTGGTGAGCGCGACTGACGACTCATCTAGAAAGGGTGAGAAACACAAAGAGATTGAACAAAGAAAAAGTAGACTTACCTCACACTTGAGAAGCTGCTGCTGCCAATGCTGAGCAATAGGTACGTTGGCAGGAGAGCCCTGTGGTATTCCATGGGGCTGAAGAGCATGATTCGGAGGGGGCGAAGGATAATGATTTATTGAATTTTGGTGGTGGTGATGTTGAATGGGAGCATGAGGGAGGTGCGGATGATGCTGGGTGTATATCGTATATCCAGGTGAAGTTGGAGGTGGCCCGACCTGCTGCTGTGCTCCGGGTGGGAGCACCTGTAGATGTGAGCGGGTCTGTGGATAGTACATGCAAAGCAAGTCCTCGACTTACCTAATACAAAGACAACGTACTCAGTAGATTATGTAAGCCTGAATCACATGACTTCAATCCTTCCAACTGTTACTTCGTGTTTCCTCTCTCCCAAACCCTGGTCTCATCTATTAAATACTCACTTTCAGTTTTGTTTTTATCCCCCGTGAAACCATGGTCTTTCAAGCTACTACCTCTGCTCCTGTCAACATCGCCTGCATAAAGTAATTATTGTATCTCTCATCTACAAAAACTCTTACTTACAATCAAGATCAGATACTGGGGAAAGAGAGACACCAAACTCATTCTCCCAACGAACTCTTCTCTCTCTGTCACTCTCGACCAAGATCACCTTAGATCGACCACCACCTCCCGTGCCGATCCCTCCTTCGTCTCTGACAGACTCTGGCTCAATGGCACCGAAGAACTCATCAAGCCAGGCAGTAGAATGGCCACTTGCATCTCTGAAATGAAAAAGATGCGCAAGGAGCTCGTAGAAGACAAAGACTCTTCCGCCCCAAAAGTGTGTTCCGTTCCATCTTCGTCCGCCGCTTCTAATTCAACCCCCTTCAGCTATCAACCATGCACGTACACATCTCCTCATACAACAACTTTCCTACAGCCGCAGGCCTCGCATCCTCAGCTTCAGGCTTCGCAGCCTTGACTTCCTCCCTCTCGGCCCTCTACTCTCTCCCCGTCAACCCCTCCGATCTCTCCCTCATCGCCCGGCAAGGCTCCGGGTCAGCCTGCCGCTCCCTCTTTGGAGGTTTCGTCGCTTGGGAAGCCGGCGTATCCCCAGACGGCCTCGACTCCCGTGCAGTCCAAACCGCGCCCGAATCTCACTGGCCTACCATGCACGCTCTCATCTGTGTCGTCAATGACGCGAAGAAGGGTACCAGTTCTACCTCAGGTATGCAGAGGACTGTGGAGACTTCCCCTTTGCTTCAGCATCGGATTAAGGAGGTCGTCCCACAGAGGATGAAAGATATCGAAAAGGCTATTCTCGCGAAAGATTTTGATTCGTTCGCTAGGATTACGATGGCTGATTCGAATCAGTTCCATGCAGTCGCGTTGGATACCTCTCCCCCGATTTTCTATATGAATGACACCTCCCGAGCTATCATCGCGATCATCGAAGAGCTCAATCGCGTGTCACTCGCTTCGACTGGTCACCTCAAGGCTGCATATACATTCGATGCTGGCCCTAATGCTGTTATATACACTGAGGCTGCGAATGTGAAGGAGATCGTAAAGCTCGTTGTCAAGTATTTCCCGCAGTCTGACAAGTTCAAGGATCCGTTTGCGTTGTTCGCCGGTGAGGATGTTGTGGGCGCTTTACCGGAAGGCTTCAATGAGGGTGTTGCCAAGGTCGCGGAGGTTGGTGCTGTTAAGGGGTTGATTCATACAAAGATTGGGGATGGACCTAGGGTGCTTGGGGAGGAGGAGGCGTTGCTCGGGAGCGATGGGTTACCCAAAGTCGTTGCATAGACTGAATCTGAACTCTGCTTAGATCTCTTTTCCATTTTTTGTTTTCGGTAACTGAATGTGCTACATACGTAAAACTGACTACAGTGTGAGAAAGGCTTTTTCGACAACTCGGAACTGAAATATCTAAAGAAGGTTACTGCTCTCACGCCCCTCCGTCAAAGGGGTCAAAAACCATTGGAATATACTCAAAAGGACCCAGTGAAGTTATCTATCACAGCAGTTTCTTGAATTTTGAAGTTTTAAAAACCGGGCAAAATTTTCAATTTGATACAACAGTACACACACTCGAAAACAAGGGTAAAAAATGCTCCAAAAACTCTTCAAAGCTCTAAAATGAGAGGAATGTGTCTGACAGACCTTTTGAAGTTCAATGACAGTCAATAATTTTGTAGAAACTAGCAAGAAACTAGCCTTTTTCACCGAGTTCCCACAATATAGGAAATCTGACACTGCCACACTGGTGTTATAAACTCGCTACACACGGACTATTTAACTCAAGAAAAACCTTTAAGCAGCTCTAATGTACATTATACGAGCAACTATGCTCCAAAATTCTCATGTTAAGGCAGGAAATAGGCTCTATCAGCATTAAAAATTTTCAGGTCCCAGTCTCAGATTGATACAAAAACCCCAAAAACTTCGGAGTGCAGAATTACGCTTATTTTGATTACTTTCCTTCCAAGTTTTCAATCTGGCGGTCCCAAGGTGGCTGTAGCAGCCTGGGCGGAGTTGTCTATTTTAGCCTTCGCACACTGTAGCTGTAGTGTAAGTATTGTTGTACAAGGATGAACAAAGGGTAATAAAACTAAATAATTTAATCGTACCATGATACCGATTTCTATCACTGGGACTGAGATGGTACCTCGACGCGTCCGTAACGCGTCTCTCGTGTCATCGCGTAGCAGTGTACACGGTGTTACCACGGTCGGACCGGCCGCACTCTTCACATTGGGTCCACGCCTGTCCACGCAGACCCAACGCAGACCCGTCGTATTTTCGAAACAACTTCGGGTCATTCATACATTCAAACAATGGGATTTGCCAACTGACTGCTGAGTACTTTCTTAGGGTTCATCATGCAGCTATGTATGTATATATGATATAGGGGTGCCAACAGCTCGGCTCGGCTGGCTCGTGGCTCGCTGAGTCATAACGGCTCGGCTAATGGCTCAGGAGCCATTTAGAGTTATCGGCTCGGCTCTTTGAGCGGCTCTGAGCCGTTAAGCCAGTGGCTCAGCCGCTTCAATTACATCTTGTCACACAATAAGAAAAGCAAGCTGGTATTGACTCTAACAAGTACTCAATGAATGTTTACATCAACGAAGAAGAGAAGACATGACGTGAAGTGAGGCAAAGAACTCAATTAGGAAACAAATTATGGGACCCTGTGGGAATTTCCATTTTGGGAGGTTCAAGCAATTCAAGCGCCAAGTATGTATGTGTACAAAAATCCCAGTAGTATTCTAATATATGCAATAAAACAATACTTTAAGGCTCGAAGTACCCTGGCTGTGTCCATTTCCCTCAAATTGAAGTGCGCTATGAGAAAGGTGGTGACCTGTCAGCTAAGTGACGGCTTAGCCGTTTGAAGCCGTTAGGAGCTGCCTGGAGCCGCTTACTCAAACGGCTCTGATGGAGCCATTTGAGTAAGCGGCTCATCCCGGCTCGGCTAGGCTCCAGCTCAAGCCGACGAGCCAGCCGAGCTGTTGGCACCCCTAATATGATATGATGTCAGTTTCAATAATTGCTATGTATCGGTACCTTTTCGCTCTTTCTATCCGCTAAAACTGATTTGTATGATCTTAGAAAGCCCAGGTGCGCACATGCCGTATAGTACAGCTGTTGAGGGAAGGAACAGTCTTTAGCCCCCAAAATCCCCCTCCTAGTACCATCCGCCTTATATTCGCAGCAGGTCGGATCCAGGTCAGCGTGGCTGAAATTAAACTATCCGCAACGTACATATGCAGATATTCACGGACCGACAATTTGATGCTGCTTTTTTCAACTGACAATTTCCCGTGTTGATAGCAATGCTATTGTTGACTACGTTCGGCCACTAGACCCCGAGTTTCAACTCGTCGCCTCTGGGTGAGTTCCCGTGAAATCGGTGCTTACCCCAAACCCTCGACTGTCAGTCGACTGGTGCATACTGCATTACCAGTGGTCAGCTCCCTACCTTTCCTTCCGCGCTCCTCCCTATAGCTCCTAGTCCAATGTCCGACCCTCGCTCTAAACTTGAGCCGTGTTCAATGTTGAGGGTTTCAGAGCCCAAGCTCACAACGTCGAAATTACTCAGTTACACTGAACATGTCATCGAAACGCGCGCTTCTGGGACGTTCATGAAAACTTCTGCGAAATGCTATAGGCCCGCCGACGTCGAGTTCAAAGGCCTTGGTTCAGGTTCTAGCTCTGGCCCTGCGGCGCCACAGTCTGAATTACATTCTGTGAATACTAATAGTGGCGGTATCATACTCATGTTCGCGCATGGGACTGGCTATCGTATGTCCATACTCTAATCAAACTTGCTAGCCCTATTCTAATGCTAAATCTATTTCCAAACAGATAAAGAGCAATGGGAGCCTACAATTGCTCGTTTATTCCAACGCGAAAGCTATGTACAACAACAACTGCTAAACCAGGACTCTGATTTGATTGGACCTGATCTTCCGACAACCAGTATAAAAGAAGCATGGGCAGTGGATTGTCAGAATCATGGTGAAGCAGCGGTTTTGAATGAGAGACTGATATCAGATGATCCTGGACGTTGGTGTGAGTATTTCAGAGATTTTAGATTAAGCGTTCAGCCAGTACCTTCTTTGGTCTGCTCTGACCAAGTTTTGACTTGTTGACCCGTGGATGTAGCGAGCTGGGACTACGCGGATGCATTCGCTACTTTGCGCGTAGAGTTAGGGAAAGACGAGTCGTATCGAAACGATAAGTTCGTGTTGATCGCGCATTCCGCTAGCGCTTGTGCCGCGTACGTTTTTCTCCACCTCTGCTTTCTCTCTGCTCACTCACACTCTTTTCGTGAAGAGTCCTCGCAACTTCCTTCTTCCCCACCCCCCGCCTCCTCTCACTCGCCTTCCACGCTCTCATACTCATCGAACCAGCAATATGCCCCCCACATCTCATGGCTGACGGAAATCAGACTGAAGTCTATCGTGCAATTGCACAGATAATGCCAGGGAGGAGGGATGTATGGTCTAGTCGCGAAGAAGCGAGAGCTTGGCTGACTCGACGTTTGCCATGGAAGATGTGGGATAAAGAAGTGCTGGATGTATTTGTAGTGGGTATTCTTTCTCTGTCGCAATTACGAGCTGTTAAAATATGACTAGGAACATGGGCTTAGGGATTTACCGACAGCTATCTACCCATCATACCCTACCTCTACTTCATCTTCGTCTCAGCCTCCCTCTTCCCCTCCCTTCGCATCTTCAAATCCTCCTAGAACTCCGTCAAAAGCTGTGACACTCAAAACCCCCAAACTCATTGAGACAATCGCGTACACGCGTGGAATGCAACAAGCCATACCTGCAGTGTGGCGATTAAACCAAATTTGCGGAAACCGGAAGGTTGGAGATAGTACCGCAGAAAAGCAAGCTCATCATGGACGTATGGGACAAGAGAAAGACGGTGGCTTGGGCAGTACTAGTGGTGGAGAGGAAGATTTAGGGTTGGTGGGTGGACTAGACGGAGGTGTACATTTAATTTGGGGAGAAATTGATGATATGTTGTATGTCCTGCATATCTCTTCTAACCATTCGATGGATCTGATAAGAATCGTCTGATTCTTTGCAAAGCTCGAGAGAAACTAAAGATGCACTTGAAGATCCTGCTCAGGGACGAAACTTTGCTTCGGTGACGAGGATGGAAGGTGTAGGTCATTTGGTGAGTTTTGATTCGCATCAAGGTATTCCCTTCTTACCCCTTATTTCGAAAAACGAAAACTTTTCGGGTTTCGAAGATCGTTCAGCAGGATCCGCAGAGATTGGCAGAGGTGGTGTGTGATGTTGTTCTCAGGTCATTCGGTATTTGGCAGGATAGGCTGCGGATGAATCCTCTACGAAGGAGCAAACTTTGACTCGAAAATACAGTGTTGGTTTGTAACTCTAGAACAGGGACATACTACCTTAGATACTGCCCATTGGGCGGGTAACGTCGGTTACGCGAAATACTGAGAAAGCCCTCCCGTCATTTTTGGGAGATCAACAAGTCCTGCGATATAAGGTGACAGAATCTAAGAAAGTATTCCGTCGCTAGCGAGAGTCATCTTGCTGCGACCGTACAGTGAGCTACTGAGATGTAAGTAACAATGTGGTCCTCGGCGAAGACAGGCTCGTGGCTGACACGGCAATGCTTGGATCTAGTACTTTACTTTGTGATAGCACAGAGGAATCATTAGTTTCCTGTAAGCAGACGAAAGATGGGATGATGGTCGATCCAATCTAAGGGTTCATGGTTATAATGCGGTCTCCGGTACTGGGAAACTAGCGACCGAAGGTAGATAGTTTGTTTGAATGAATCCGTCATCGGATGTGTAAGCCAACCCTTCAAAAAAAGGGACTGCTGCTTTCTGCACCACCCGCTGATGAATATCCTCAAATAAGTCTGTAAAAGAACACATTGGTCAGTCTCGGAGTAGTGCAACCACGAAAAGTGATATCATTACTTCTTGTATGTATACCATCAGTAGCACAAGTGATATAGACATAAAGGTTCTTCCTGCCCTTACTAAGTGAAACATAGTACTTCACGAAATAGTCGCATGCAGCGGCATGGTCAGCGCCTCCAGTGTAATCCGGAAAATATGCGTTCAGAGGCGAACTAGACAGCTTTCTCGCAAGAACGTCTGACTTGTTGAGCAAAAGAACCTAGAATGAGCTCTTCAGAAAAGATCAAGAAGGAAGATGAAGACTAATTCACAATAGGTCCGTCTTTAAACCATCCGGACTGGCATATACTGTCCACAACTACCGTAGTGTCTTGCGTGCGATTCTGGTAATACGCCATAAGTCACGATTTATCTAACGCATCTGAAGAAATTCCACGTACCCCAGATGAGTCCTCGTACAAGACCTGGTCATACTCACTCAGGGACACCACCAACACGACCATAGATACACCTTCAAAGCAATGGATCCACTTTCTCCTTTCCGATCTCTGTCCCCCGACATCAAACACTCTATAGACCTTTTCTTGAATAGAAACTGTTTCTGAATGGATCCCCGTCGTCATCACATAATTGTGAATAATATCTTCGTCGGTTGGTACCAAGCATCCCTCTCTGAGAATCCTGGCCAGCAAGTCCACGAAATAGTCTGTTGTGTCATCACACAAGACCTGACGCATATAGGACAGATCCAACACATTGTCGCGCACGAAATGCTTCAAGTTCGCAAGTTGTGCATCAGGATCGGAGGGCACATTGTCGAGTATATATCGAAGATCTGCATAAGATTCCGGGGTTAGTTTTTTGCCCCAAAAGGCGCCGTACTTGCAGGCATGGTCAACAAGCTTATAGAGCGTTCGAAAGATATCCTGCAACAGAAGGTCCACGTATTCATTACGGTCGGATGCGGTGAGCCGGGCAATCATCAATTGTTTCATCATCGTCGTCTGGTCAGATTCTTAGCAAGCATTCTAAGTCAATGCAATTTGAATTGGAGTCACCCACCTTTCCAGAATCACCAGTCCCAAGAAGGAGCAACTTTGCCTCAGACTTCTTGCTTACTTGCTTCACAGTAGGTACCATAGAAGGCATCTTCGCACTCGAAATCACTTGGTAAACCATCCCAAGAAGGTCCGAAGGTGGATCAATACCATCTGTCCATGACCGAACCGAGCTGGGGCCACCTACAGACAGCGAGTCTGGTGGTGATTGATCATGACGATGCTCCGCCGGCGGCAAAAGTGTGCCAAGTAGTCCTGATAATGAATTGCAAGCGGCAGAATCATGGATCGGATCCAACTTTTCCTTCAAAATGTGAAGAAGCAACCGGCAAACCACTCCTTCTGATCTCTCCCTCGAGCTTATATCCAAGTCGAGATCAGATAAGAAGTCAACGACATTCAACTCCATGAGCATTCGTGAGAACTGTGTATCCCCAAGAGCAGCAAGTAGAGCAAGATATGTAACAAATGCAGTACAGACGACGGCCCTCGTTGTATCGCTGTTCCGACCCAAGCTGGTGTAAGCTGTGTAGCCTGCTTCACGAAAGGCAGCCATCTGTTTTTCAGTCGCGGTATCCCGAACAGTTGCAGTGTCTGAGTTCCTGGACGTGCCAAGTTCAKCGATAGGCARCGCACCAAAAAGCGACRCCATACCTGTCCCACAGACAAGYAAGAACATCAACAAGGTGTTGGTAGGCTATTGCTATAGGCCCATATACGACGGAGGACGCGAGTTCTTCGATCTCCATGGATCCAATAGTTTTCATGATGAGACGAAAAGCTCTCGATCGTATCGAAAAACTATACACAGGGCTGAATGATTCACAATACGAGGGGAAAAGGGGAATTTAATAACACGTCTCTGAATAGCAGCACCACAGACGAACCGTGATAGCTCAAGCAGATCATCACAGATGGACTCCCTACTATCCTGAGCATCCAAATTTGCACTCAGACCTAGTCCATCGCTGAAAATCTTCTCTATCCGCGCGAGTCGCCGACGATAGATGATAGAGTCTAATCCGCTTATAACAGCCATTCCGAGCTTCTTGATCCCTTTACCAGTGAGTGCACCAGGGCCCAGGATAGTCGATGACGAGGTGCATGTGTCAGCCGAATATAAGCTGGAGAGTTCTGAATAGTCCTGGAAGTTCATGATGGTGCAAAGAGGTCACCGCGCAATTGTGGGAGGGCCCAGGTGGTGAAACCAGTGCAACAAGTAGGAGTGATTGAGATTGAGGCTTGTCAGACACAGCTCAAGCAGGCGACTTCCACGCTACACAGCTAAATATTATTATATGACAGAAATGGAGCACCTGTATGCACACCTGATATTTAAGGCATAACTATATCAACGCACATTGCGCACGTCCCCAAAATTTGGACAAGACGATATCTCTAAAGCAGTAGTGTTATTGGTGTTCATCGTCGAGAGGTGCTGGCTAGCAAGCCTGAATTCAGGTGCTTGGTTCGTGAAACGAGAAAGCCCTGAGAATTAGAGCTTGTTCGGCAACTTTTTGATTACAGAAATACGGATAGCCGCCTGGCTCTACGTCCGCTAAGTACCCCGGGCCTGCTAGCAAATGGCCGTGAGCCTGTGACGTGTGAGGGGCGGGCAGGGCAGGATTAGGCAGCACGTGCCTCTCTCTCAATACTTTCTTATCTCTTATGTTTTAAAACTTAGAATTTTAATACTATCCATGGTTTCAAACTTAGAATTTCAATACTATCCTTGGTACAAGACATATGTTATGGTACATTCACAAGAAATACAGCAAGATATGTGATGCAGTATAGCTACCCCAATAAGAATGAGATGCAGACATAAGAAAAAAGAGAAAAAGAAGACTTACAACGGGTTCAAAGCCAAATTTTTCCGAGTTTTCTCGGCGTGTAGTCCAAAAAATTGTAGCCGGCTCGTCCGCCGTCCCAGAACGACACGTCCTGCGGGGGCGTATAGTGAATCGTCAACGCGGCATCGTCCTGCTTGCCGAAAAAAAGGCGGAGGGTAAGGTACGGGTGACGTTCGGTTATATCGTGTCTATAACGCGTTAGACGACCCCGGACAGACAAAAGAAAAATACTTACGCTACCAGGCAGCGCGGGGGGACGCTTCCCAGCCGGCCTTCCACTCCCTGTTGGCTCATCATCAGAGCTGCTTTGCAGTCTCTTAAGATTTCTTTTTTAGCTCGTTGTCTTTTTGTTTGTGCAGTCATGGAGACAAGGACACGTTGAGCGGGCATTGTTTCGAGCGAGGAGGCGGCGGGTGAGTTGCTGGTAAGCAGGAAGAAGCAGGTGGCTGAGTATGAAAGAATTTAAAGACCTCTAAGACAAACGAGAGCGTACAAAGTTAGAGTTTGAATATGTAAAGGTAATGAGGTCTAAACAACACTCACAGGATGTTATGAATTCAGGAAAATCATTTTGTATACCACACATAGATACCTGAAAAATGAGGAAGGATTAAATGATAGACCAGACGTCGTTATAGGCGCGGGATGTTGGTGGTCAAAGACAGGATTAGGTGCTATAAACGGACGGCTGCATAAGCATCTAGAACATTGAAAAATATACAAGGAGGATCACTTACCAAGCCGTGTGACGTCGAATGAGGGTGAGAGCTACGAGTATCATGGATGGTATAGTATACTTTCAACAGTATATAAGGACCTTTTTTCTTGAGTAATCACATTGAATTCATTGGTGTAAATCGTGACTGAGGCGCGTTCACGCAAGACAGCTTTGACCCGCCGGAAGCTAAATAAAGTCTTTTATGGAAATGGCGCTGTAAAGATTGTGTTTGTCAGCTGAGGGCACAAGGAGAAAAATATAAAGTTTACCTATATAATTTAAGCCTATTCTTCTTCTTCTTCCTCCTCTTCCTCTTCGTTTTCATCCCTCCTTTCTTGGGCGACATGACGGTCGAATCGAAATTGACAGCTACAACCTGACTAATCTTACGGTAGTCATGTGTATTCATTGCCGATGCACGTGGTGTGCAAATACTCTGCTACTACAGCATTGATCGAGTGCTCGTATACTTCGTTCGTCTTGCTTCTACCTAGTGTCTGGACACTTTGTTCATAATGCCTCGTAGACCGAGTGCTAATATACCTCCTTCTTCTAACTTCCCAACCTAGTGTCTGGACACCAGGTGCATCATCTCTCGTCGACCGAGTGCCCACATACTTCGTTCGTCTATCTCCGCTTTCACTGTCGCCTACTGGGATAGTTCACAAATACTCGGCTTGTCTTACAATGTCGACCTGGTTTCCAAATACTTGCCTTCCTCCACACTCTTGACCGGGTGTCCCGATACTTCGCTCCTCTACGGTCAACCTAGTTTTTAAATACGTGGATCATTCTACACTTTCTACCGAGTGTCCCGATACTTGGCCGAACATCAACACATTCCTGATATCCAATCTCTTCGTACTATATACATTCAAGAGTAAGTGGTCAATGATTACTTGTGTTCGAGTTGGTTACATCGTGCTTCTCTAGCTTCTCTATCCGCTGTCGGTTGTAAACTATCACGGTATACACCCTGACAATTGAAGTATCGTTCAATATGTTGCCTCGGAAGACCCCTCTCGTCCAAGTTATAATCCACAAATGAACGCTCTCGCGCAACATCTGTTTCCTCGTACAGTGTTCCTTCGTCTTCAAGCCAAGAAACTACTTTCCAACCCCTCACTATGTCGCCCTTCTCGATATCTACCAAAGCCTCAGGCCATCGATTTTTGTTCTCCCACAATTTTACTCGTTTTCTTGTTTGCTTGATGCATTCCCAGTACGGACTCATCGTGACGAAGCCTCTCTGAGGCAGTATGGTGTGCTGCGCTGGCGTTTCAGGAGGATACGAAAAGAGTGGCTTTTCCCATTCTGCTGCGACATGATTGATTCTCTGCAGGGCGTTGTCCATGAAATGGCAACGGATCCTGGCGCCATGGACTACCAAGTCTCGCATCCATTCCTATACCCACCCTCAGTCATCAAGTCACTATAATTTGAAACGCCATACCCATAGAAACTCAAGATTTTCCAATGTTCTGCTTCCCTCGTCCTTCTGTCCCTTCCTCATCATATCTTCTAAGCGTCCTGCCTGAAGGTCAAACACATGCACGATGCCATGGGCTGCGGCTTGCACGGAGGGTGCTATCATGGTTGAGTGCGATGAACGTCCACACTCCCACGATCTCAAGTGCACTCTCCCCCATACATAGTATCTAGATGCTATGTTCACAACGAGACGCTTCTTGCGCAGTACTGGTATACTTAGTCAATCGCAACATACCAAGTACGTCTACACTATCTCTATGCTCATACTCTTTCTAATAAGCTACGGATCCGTAGTCTGTTCCAGATCGATACAAAAACTTTCGTGTATAGAATCGCTCTATTCTGTCGCATATAACTAACGCCCTTCCGAATTCGACCAATCCCGCTATTTCCACACTCTGCAGCACTCGAGTTCAACTGAGACAAGCCAGCATTCACATTCGTGTGACTTGACAAAAATGACGCTGACGAACACTTGGTATGCCCTTTCGCGTGAAACCCATCGACGAGGAACTGTGTCTTTGAGAAGAACGCAGGCTCCCTTGTCATGCAGTAGGGACCTAGCGCACATGCGAAATCATATATGACACGTTTGGGCACCTTCGGCCACCGAGTGATCATGGCCGAGAAGACGTCGTTTCTCCCTTCGCCTTTCGGAATGCAATGGAAGCCGTAACAGACACTATGGGTGCACCACGCACACATGATACCTCCCGTCAGCCGTCGTTCCCCGTATGTTGAATAATACTTCGAGCATTTCCCTCCTCGTCCTGTCTCTTTTTCTGGATCGCCGTCTCCAACTAATCCCGCATATGTGGGACGCACTCGAATTTGCGGCAGCCCGTAACAGCAGCCTGTCTGAAGCTGTGCTTAGTCAATGCTGGTGCCAGACTGTCTATTCGCTCTCACCGTTCTCCAATTGTCTGGTCCGGTCTTAACGCCTGCGAGCCGATCTAATGGCAGCTCATCCCGCGAATCCAACTCCATTAACACTTTACTTGCCCTTTGCACCATCCAATCACATAAAGCCAGTAGGTCTGGTGGACACTTGTTACTTCTTCGCATCTCCTCCTCTACTACCACCATTAGAGCTGGAATGTCCATTAACATAGATGTGTTCTCTCGTCTCGGCGCCTCTCTGAACATTCTGAGGGCATGTAGTCCGTCTCCATTTACCATTTGAACGGTGGACTCCTCTGCGCCCAACTGTTCAACATGGATATCATCAGACCGAAGCATACTCATTAGCTGACATGTGTCCTTACCTGCTCAAAGAGTGTCTTATAGCACTTTTCCAAGCGTAACTCGGCATATCGTGACGGCCCTCCTGGAGTTGTCGGTCCAAATACTCGTTGAAAAAGCTCGCCAACTGCGTCCCCCGCAATTTCCTTTAGTGCCGAAACAATTTCCGACAGCTCTTTCTGCTGTGACTCATTGCCAGGCCCAAGTGTAGTGTCGTCGTCGTCACCAGTGTCTTCAGTGTCATCGGAATTGTGTTGCGTTCGAGTCCCTTTTTGCCGCCTTTGCCTTGTGCTTCGCAGCCACTTTACCATACGTTTTCTTATGGTGCCTCCGTTAGACGATTCTTGAATCCATTGAGGCTTTTTGGGATACCGCCGTATGCGCACTGGTGATTTTGCATCTACATGCGTCGGAGGGCACAGGGCGTCCTTCAGGTGTTTCTTGCTGAATGATAGAGTCACTCCGTCCCAGATTATATTCTCCGGATCATCACCACACCTTGGGCACTTCATGTCACCCTCTAGCTGCTGCAGATTCGTATAAGCAAACCATACAGATCGAAAAAGGTCCTCGCCAACAAAAGAATTTCCTCGCCCCTCGTATACTCGGGAAACCGCCTGGACAAATGCGCCGAAAGGTGTCTCGGCACTTGTGAACCTGCTAGTATACTCATCTAAAAGCTCGTGTGTGAAAAGCACTGAGTTATTATAGTTGAAGAGGCCCAGATCCCTGGGGTCTGGTCCAATGTATCGATGCCTGCGTGCAGGACATTGCGGGCACTTCTGCAGCTGTATCTTTCGGGTGAGTTTCTCTGTCAATGTATACACTGTGCAATCCTTGACAACTGTCCCTCTTTGAACATCATAGAACGATCGATTGGGGCCACATGCGCAAGATCCTCCACGATTGAGATCAATCAAGCCTGGAATCTCGACCAAAGGGCTTGGACGCTGGTACAACTGCACCTCGCCAGGCAAGGAAGCCCAGCTTGGTGGCAATATTGGCTGATGCGAGATCGCCATTTCCGAATATTCATCGTCGGCTGTGTCCACCACTGTAACGCATTAGATTCTCTTGTATTGTGCAGTCAAGACATATCACATACCAGTATACATCTCGTCTTTACTGTCTTTCGTTTGATCACCATTCCTGTACTCCTTTCCCATCACCTCTCCAAAAAATTTTTTCGCCGCACTCTCATGCATGCATCGCCCCCCACTATCCTTGGAACATCGCCAATGTCCTTCCCCCGTGTCCAATCCGGTATATGTCACGATTGCACGACTACCTAACCCTTCAGATGACCCTCCTGCCACCGAGAAAATAGTTCTCCATATCTCTTCCTCCAGCCCAATCATTTCCCTCCAGAACATGACTACTTTTCCATCTGTGTGCAAGCAAGGGTCTCTCATTCAACAACATGTATCCATTGAATAATTGCACCACATTACCTCTGAACCAAAGTTCTTTGTTCTTCCGAAATAACTCTTTGTGAAATCCATTATAGAAGCGGTGATGCACACACATATCGTCGTTGCTGGGGCATAGACATGTCACCAGCATTTCCTCGCCGAAGGTTCGTGCCTCGAGGTGATACCATTGGTTCTGTTAGATGACAACTATCAGCATTTCATCTTCATCGCGTGTACGCGCCTCACCAGGGATTCCCGCCTGCTCTTGTCCCATCCCTGTACCACATACGCATTACTTGTGATCTGGATAAAAGCGAGGCAACCTGCTTCCATGAGCCTTATATAGGCCTCCAGCTCAGTATCCTCCTCAAACTCTGTGTTCTGAAGACTTTCAGGGCCTTCAGCGGTCTTGCGCTCATCTTGTATGCCAGCGGAATCATCAAACCCTGGCTCCGAGTCCTCGATCACCATCTCGTTTCTTGTATTGCTGCTCATATTGTGTGGAACATCCTGACATTTCTCAGCACCATTCAATGCTATATGGCGCTGCGATGGTACACCTTTTGCGCCTTCGACTTGTTTCCTTGACGCCGCTGAACGTGAAGATCGTTTCCTCTTCCGGAATGACGGTTTCTTTACTGGACTCGATAGCTCGTTCTGGTCCTCATCATGGTGACCAGGATAACGTGAAACTTTATCCTCAGGCGAGTCGGGCGGCAAGAATCTTTTAGGGTCAAATACTTCGGGTGCGTCTTCAACTTGGAAGTGGGGATACGACATGGAGCTGACTAAGCACAGTAGGACGCGCTATAAAAGACCCTCACATCTGCCACCTTCTACCCACCACGTCGTCATGCCTGCATCTCCTAGGAAGTCTCCTCGTAAGGCCACCACCCACTCCCCTCAGAAAGCGAAGAGCCCTCCCCCTCGGAAGCAGCGTAGCGCCCGACATTGCCGAGAGTGTCCCGATTGCCCACTGCAGAAGGAATGTCCTATTCATAGTGCAAAGGCCCGTCGTCAAGCACGAAAGCAGGTATACCTGTCAATCTTTCTACTGGCTTATGTATTGAACTTGGTTTGCCTTCCAGTCTAAAACTATTAATGCACTCTCCACCACCCAGATTCTTGAGCCTGAAGGAAGCTTAAACAACGCTTCTGATGACACGTGTGCAGGAAGCTCACCCGACACGAACACTGTGACCCCATCCTCTACCACTCTGTCTCCTGAGACACCTGAAGGAAGCTCAAACAATGCTTCTGATGTCATGCTTGCAGCCAGTTCAACCAACGCTCTCGATGAAACTGATGAAACAAGCTCTGCCAATTCCCGTCAAAGCGTGCGTCGAAAGAAATTTGATGGGCTTTCAACTGATTTTTCTTTTGGCATGTAGGTCGATAACACGCTCATCGATCCTCAGCTACTACCGCCGCAGGTAAACTCACACGCGGGCACTTTGTCGACCCCATCGACTCATACCTGCTCGCCGCCACCAGCCACTACGCCAGCCATACCCCAGGAAATGGGCACAGTGCCGAACCTCTCTGCCTCATCATTCGAAGAGTCAATCCCCCCTGATGACAATTGGGGTTCAGAATCGACACATTTGTTCAGTTCCCCCGTCCACAATACCAGCACAGAATCGACAGCTAGTAGTTCACCCAACGGTCAAGTTAGTACAGCTTCAACAGGTGTATCGACCCCGCCGAACGACAGTTCCATGATTGCCTCACAATCATCAAGTGCACCCTCCACACCCTCCCCTCCTTCACGAGATCGCCGTGACAAAAAAAGCCCTTCGAGAAGGAACAAGTCAGTATATGTTGCGGGGGTTCGTAAGCGTCCTACGCACCAAAATCCTTACTTCGGCATTGTGGAGGGTGCCATGCAAGGGACGGAAAAATACGGTAAGCTGTCTCTCTTTCACTCCAAGACCCGTTCAAGTAATAGCATGTATTTATATTACTATTTCAGAGGTTGTTCGTACCCGTCCTCGAATGCCGCCTATTGAAGATCCAACACGGCGCAGCAAGGTTTTCAGAGAAGATGTTCAAAAAATTCTAGTTCGTGTAGGTGCCATTCAAATTCCTCTATTGTAGAGTGTTCTCTAATTTTAGTGTAGTGCGAGCAGCTTTCGCACGAAACTGGTTGTTGGCTGTACTTCTCAACACAGCTCCCTATGGCGAATACGGCATTTGTGCATTTCGTCTCGAAGCGATTGAGGCAGGAAGCTCCAAAAGCCCTTGATAGCATGCACACGCTTTCCCATGACACTTACACTGCACTTGTCACGGCGCGTCGCAAAGATGTTGCCCAAGCTGAGATCGACACAGCCCGAGCTCGTGCGGAAGCAGAACAGGCGAAGGTCGCACAAGCTGCCGCCGAAGAGGCGCGCGCGGCACTCGAAAAGCACAGCAAGGCCCAGACTCTTATCATCAATGAATTGCGTGCTCGACTAGGCTTGCCAGCGGAAGAGGCGGAAGAGGCGGCAGCTGCATTGGTAAACTTAAACCCGGGACAGGAGTAAACCCCCGGGTGCCGCGTCCTATCAATCTCGTTTCGCTTCTCACATACTTACTTATATGTACTATGTCTATACCAACCATTCCCTAAGAACGTACTCAATGTGACTCAATAAATATTAAATGTCATTGAATAATTCACGAAGATTTCCTAAGTACAACAGTCCTATCAGTATGTAGTGGATCTAGAACAATTGAATTTGATATTTTTCTTGAGCCTGGCAGGTCGTTGGTATGATGTCCCGTAAGAGTGTGTGGAGGGAAGGAAGCCCAATTGGGGGAAGTCGGAGGGGCATGAGGGAAGGAGCTGCGTCTCTGAATTCATTACAAGGCGACGTAAAAAAACCAGGTCTCAATGTATTTTTGCTACCAGACTTCCATCTCGACGATTCAACCTGGGGAAACGAAAGCGAGCAAGGTAGGATGCCATCTGTACTGCACCCCGGTTTAGATGTACGAGTAGACTGCATAAGTGTGTGTCTATATCCCCTACAAAAAAATTACCAGTTGCCTCATTGAACAACTGTGATTAACCACACACCTGTCGACGCCCTGCTCCATGATCCTCTGTGTCACAACTGTCTTTTGAGGTGGTCTCCCATCTCTAAGAGTCTCGCTTTCACTGATGGAAGGTGCAACATAGTTATCAACTCTGTGAGATTGCTCGAGGACAAGACTTACTTCTCAGGCCAAACCAGGTTCGTGATTTTCAGCGAGGAGGCACCCGACGGACGATGGTGTGTATCCACTAACTTTCTGGCTCAAGTTTGATCAACGAGAAGGTAGACAGCACGATACAAACCTACTTACCTGTCAGAAGAACGGCACCGACGCATCCGTTCTCGACCTTTCTGACGAACCCGCTCAAGATTACTGCCATCAACTACTCAGTGTCATTAATGTATAGCAGAGAAAAATTAGCCACGTACCGTTTGCGATAATTCGCTGAGGCTATGTTGTTGAACTTTCGTCTCTCTTCTAGTGTCCTTGGCATGGAGATGAACGCTCGAAAAATGTCTTTCAGCTGAGCTTCAGGCAGAGTCTAGGCGTGGTGTCATGTGACATCTCACCACGTGTGTGCTTTGCCGTCAAACCCGGCACCGGCACTCGTCAGACCCTCCTGGGCTGTAGTAAGTATCTCAACGTTGTGAGCGAACAAGTGTATCCAAAATCACCAAAATATCTGAGAATACTCTAGACATATAAATCTTAGTCCACAAAAAAGTTGAGGTCTCTACGAGCCACCAGTATCGCTATCGAAATTCTCAGACCATCGGCCAACGGATCATGTAACAACTTGGGAGTTGTACAGGTCTTTAACTGCGACTCTGATCACCTCAGACCTTCCATGTGAGAGAACTCATGCATCTAAAATCACCAAAATATTCAAGAGTGTTCTAGGCATCTGAATCTTAGTCCACACAAAAATTGGAGCCCGTACGAGCAACCAATGTCGCTATCGAAAATCTCAGACCCTCAGCAAGCAGATCGTATAGCAGTGTAGGAGTGTTATAGGTCTCTGACTGCGACTCTGATCACCTCAGACTAACCTCCCATGTGAGAGAACTCATGCATGTAAAATCACTGAAACATTCAAGAGTACTCTAGACATCTGAATCCTAGTCCACACAGAATTTGAAGCCCGTACGAGCAACCAAAGTTGCTATTGAAATTCTCAGACCATCAGCGAGCCGATCATATAGCAGTGTAGGAGTTGTATAGGGTCTCTGACTGCGACTTTGATCACCTCAGACCAACCGCACGTAAAACCACCAAAATATTCAAGAGTATTCTAGACATCGTATTCTTAGTCTACACAAAATTTGAAGTCTGTACGAGCAACTAAGGTTGCTATTGAAATTCTCAGACCATCAGTGAGCCGAGCATATAGCAGCGTAGGAGTTATATAGGTCTCTGACTGCGACTTTGATCACCTTAGACCAACCGCACGTAAAACCACCAAAATATTCAAGGGTATTCTAGACATTCTAATCTTAGCCTACACAGAATTTGAAGCCTGTATGAGCAACTAAGGTTGCTATTGAAATTCTCAGACCATCAGCGAACTGATCATATAGTAGTGTAGGAGTTGTATAGGGACTCTGACTGCGACTTTGATCACCTTAGACCAACCACATATAAAACCACCAAAATAAACATTCAAGAGTACTCTAAACACCCGCATAATAATACACAGAAGGTTTGAAGTCGTTACGAACAGCCAACTTTGCTATCGAAAACCTCAGACCATCGTCCAACGGGTCACATATCCGCATACCAGTTATATGATTCTTTAGCTGCCACTTTCATCACCTCAGACTAAGCTCTGCATGCCACATTGCAAACTGTACAAAACAGAAGCTGAGAG
>RCHF01003024.1:0-34808 GCA_003987895.1 Neonothopanus nambi | reverse complement strand
GGAGGGTGCATGTGGGATCTACGAACAGGTGAGGTATCAGCAGAGAGGAGCGAGGAATGAAAACGGTGCAGAAGAGCAATTTCGAATGCGTTGCTGGGCGGTGAATGGTCGATAGAAACTTATCGAAACGTTGAGCCAAGTTTCAAGGAGGGTACCCAAAAATTCACGAAATTATGTGCATATTATGAAGTAAAGTAAGGTGAACAGGAGGATCGGATGCTAAAGCGAGAGGATGAAGGAGAGGATAAGTAAGCATGAAATTCACGAACACGAGGAAGGTGATAATGACCAGGTTTAGGCGAAATGGGAGTAGTTCTCAGTGTCGAAATTGGAGAAAAAAGAGTATCTGATCGGGCGCCATTAACAGTCAACCTATCTCCTCCAGAGCCGGCGATTCTAGCTTCGGTGAAGAGATACTTCCTGTCTCTCGTCCCTTCAGATAATCCTTCAAGATACACGGTGCCTTACCACCTCCTTTGCACCCTTTGCATGTTCTACCATGCTGAATCATGAGAACATGCAAGCCGTACTTCAGCTCGTCAGGTACCGTCCTATCGAGATGCGCTTGCGCCAGTACACGGTCACAATTCGACGGTATCCATCCAAGGAGTTTGCTCAGACGGTACACGTGGGTGTCCACAGCGAAAGAGTCCCGTCCTAAACAGAAAAGAAGAACGCACGAAGCGGTCTTGGGCCCGACACCATCATACGAAACTAGCTCCTTCATGATCTCCTCGTCAGAAAGGTTTTCCCCGTCTCCACCGCATTTCGGCTCCGCAAGGTGCTGTAGAGAATATGAGCCGTGCCGCTCCTTGATGGAACCCAGCAGGTTCTGTATTGTGGCAGCTTTCTTGTTTGCCAGCCCACCGTGACGTATAGCGTCCACCACAGCTTCCCTACATCAGCAAAAGGAACCGGAAATCCTAAGGATGTCTGAGCTCAAGCATGTACATGCGAGAATCAAAGCCACTTGCATGAATTGCAAGCATGGTCTCAGCTCGGAATGCCATGTAAGTGTCTTTTCTTTCCTTGTATGTCATTGCATGGCTCACAAGCCAAGACCCTGCTTGCAAGGCATGCAACTTACTAACTAACATGCAGGGCCATACAAGGCAATGCAAGGAAATCCAACCCTAGCCCCGACTCGCAAGGCATGCAGTCTAATTACTGACACATAAGGTAATGCAAGAGGAGGAAGGACTTACAATGACATGCAGAGACAAAGACTGAGATGACAAAAAAAAAATAATAATAATAAATAATTGCACCAATTGATTGAGTATTAGTATAATAGAGAACACGAAGCACTACAACATGAAGCAAGGCAAGGAATACGAGAACATCGAAGCAAAGCAGAGCAAACTACGTATCAAGATTCGTTAATGTTAGCAGCTTGAAGACGAGCACGTTTACGAGCAAGGCGAGCAGCACGGGCACGGGATGCACCAGAAACATCATCCCGATCATCGTCGATGGCAGATTTTGAAGCGAGTGAAGCCCCGCCGTGACCTAAGGGATGGCCAAAAACACAACTAGAAGATCGTATTAGAATGTTCTATCAAAACTGATTAACACGTACTCATTCCACCACTTAATTGTATCGACAGCAAAGTCATCGTCTGGATCCTCCTCAAATACAGCGACGATTTCCGAGTAAAACTCCTCGTAATTGAAATAGCCGTCATTAGTATCCCATTGCTCAGCAACAGAAATTGCGAAGCGTAGCTATGAACTATACATTATAACCAAAATAAACGGACAGCTTGATGACACATACCTGACATTCAGTGTAAGCAATATGGCGGCCTTCAACACGGGTCATTCCATTAATGCCGGCAATCGATTTTCGTGTCCCGTTCTTACGCTTCCCCGTGAATGCAGCACTAGGCCCAAAGAAAATGGTATAAAAGACCTGGACGATGTTAGTTGCCACTTGCAGAAGCTATCATTGTAAAAACGTACCCGAAATAATAAATATCCAGTAAAAAGACCGGCCTCAACATCCTTGCCAGTCTCATCCACTAAAGATTGGTCGTAAAGAAAAGATGGCCAGTTGGCTGCCTCCATAGCAATCCGACCGTCACGTAGCTTGGGTAGGACTCTGAAAGATATCGAGATCAACAACAATAAAAAAGGAACAAGAAGAACATACATTGGATCATTAGCTAATGCTGAGACATACTTCTGAGGTACAATGAGCTGCCGTGTCACTGGGTGATTGAGTCCTCGTGATGCCTTCGTTGTTTTCTTCAAGAGAGGTGGATCAAGACCTTGTTCGGCTGGAAATCGAGGAAGCAAGTCAATAATAAAATCCCTGAGTACTCCTGTATCAAATTGACGAGCAGATTTTGAAGCGCTTGAGATCTATCAGGGAAAGGATACGTTAACATGTAAAGAAGCAATAGTGACTTATACCTTGTCGACGCATTCCCACAGCTTGGTACGGCTTGATTCCCGTGAATTTTGCATTAACTTCCGCAGTGTAGGACACTGAAACTCGAGTCGGCCCCATGCTGACAAGTATACATCGTCACCAGGATCGAGACTGATAATTGTTACGCATATAATCACGTATAGAGTTAAAATCACATACGTTACACCACCATCTGCCTCCAGCTTCACACTGACAATATTGTTGGGATCCAAAAATGGATGGATAGAGCGGGGTATCCATCTCCCAGCCTTGGTGTAGATATCGACGCGTTTACTACATATAAAACACGTCATTTTGTCATTATTGACCAGTAACAATGAGCTTACTGTGTGATTATTGTGTTTGATTTCCTTCTACGCTTGGTCTTGCAGGATCTTGAGGCCTTGGAAGCATTATCAGAATTTTCTTCAGGTTCAGTCGCCTCGGAAGAGCTTGAGCTTGAAGAATTGCTTGATGTGTTGGAGGTATCAGATGAGCTTGAGTCCGAGTTGTCCGAAGAATCACCAGAGCTACTTGAGCTGCTAAGAACCCTTTTCCTGTGTTTGCTTTGAGCACGCGGCATATGAGAGAGAAGGAGGTAGTAGTGGAAGGGAAGAAAGAAATGTGGGGGACTCGGCAGCTTGACGCATTTCACACTACAAGTCATGTGATGTCCATTTCCCGGGGGTTTCGGTCATTGTAACCCCTGGGAAATGGACATCACATGACACCTAACACAGCAGCTTCGACTTTCCTCTAAGTTCAACCCCCATCCATGTGCATTAGTTGGACTCTGCTTCTAATTTTATGTTTCTTCGCTATTATGGTTAAGGTGGAGTGTCGATATTGTCAAAATCGATTTGAGAAGGGTCGTGGGCTCCAGAAACACTACCGAACGTGTTCTGCACGGCAAGCAAAGCTCAACGAGGTTACTTTAGCAGGGAAGAGGATTCGGAAGAGGCAAAGACAGCGAGATTCTCATTTGGAAGATAGTCAAAAGGTGCTCTACATTACTACTGACTCAGATATATGAACTAACTGTGTTTTATTTCGGTTAGGAAGCTTCAGGATCAGGGACTGTTAAGTTACAGTATGATTACGAGGGTTTATTAGAACAGGGACTTCTAGACGACGACGACAGACCAGGAGAATTGAAGGAAGATGAAGAAGATGTTGTGATGTCTCCGCCTCCCATTCACACCTCCACCTCAGCTCAAATTTCACTTCGTTCCTCTCCTGTTCCCACCGCCTCCACCTCGGCTCAAGTTTCTCATTCCTCTTCCATTCACAAAGTTCCGGAGGATCTATATCCGCAGCGCCCTTCTCCAAGTATTCCTCACGTAACAGATCCCACTCCTGAAGGACCTCGTCGTTCTATGCGAACTCGTAAACTGCCTGGAGCCTACCAGGATTTCGTGCCATCACAAGCGAAACCGATGGTACACCTTTCTCACTTCCAACAGCCAAAACTACCAATAGAAACCCCTGCTCCTCGTGTTAGCCCACCCTCTCCCACTGGATCTCCTTCGCCGATACCCACAACTCGTTCTCCCTCGCTCATATCTCACATCTCAACTGCACCTGACGCATTCGGGCTTTATCGTGTGTATGACCAATACCCTAGTCATGACCCGGAAGAATTGTTTACATTAGACAATATATGTGACGATGGTGCATTTACTGGCACAGAGAAATCGTCTTCTCGTGATCCAAACCGTGTTTTTGGTTTTAGAACATCTTCTGAGACGTCCGAGTTCGCACCATTCAAGAATCCTACCACCTATCGCCTCATGAATTGGCACTACGAAAGCACCTCTCACAGCCTCGACAATCTCGATAAACTCGTCAATAACGTTCTGAAGGCTCCAGATTTTGACCAGGCCCATCTCAACTCATTTTCTGCACGTGTAGAAGCAAAGAAGCTAGATGACTTTAATGGTACGGATACGTCAAACGCAGATGCCCTTCCCTTTTCCTCTTATGATGGATGGCACAAGAGTGAGATCAAGCTTCGCCTACCCTGTACTGGTGTCGAGCAAAAGGAGAAGGATGCTCCCACATATACTGTTGGCGGTGTTATGCACCGTAATCTTCTCGATATCATAGTAGAGGCCTATCAAGATGAATCAGCTCAAGATTTTCATTTACGAGGTTTCAAGCAGATGTGGAAACCGGATGAGGATTCGGAGCCGCGACATATCCATGGTGAAGTGTACACCTCAGATGCTTTCCTGCAGATGGAGAGGGAAGTTTTGCAGTCGCCGAAAGAACCTGGCTGTGATCTAGAGCGGATTGTTGTTCCGCTCATGGGTTATTCAGACTCAACACATCTAGCAAGCTTCGGTACTGCCTCTCTTTGGCCTGGGTACATCTGGATTGGAGCTCTGAGCAAGTACATTCGCACAAAGCCTAATTCGCATTCGTGTCATCATCTGGTATACTTTCCTTCTGTAAGTTATATGGTTCTAACTTTTAAATACCTTTACTGATTCACGTAGCTCCCAGAGTCAATCGCAGATGAATATGCTCGTGTTCATGGCACCGCACCTCCACCAGAGATGTTGACGCATCTAAAGCGTGAGATGATTCAAGCAATATGGAAAATTCTGCTAACACCAGGGTTTCTTCATGCATACGAGCATGGTATTGTCGTTGAATGTGTTGATGGAGTTCTTCACCGACTTTATCCTCGTTTCTTTACTTACTCAGCTGACTATCCAGAGAAGTGAGTATAATAATTGGATCTGTATTTGTTTGTGTTGTACTGATTTTAATGCAGGATACTTATGGCTAGCATTAAGAATCTTGGAACACATCTCTGCCCTCGATGTCTCGTTACAATTGATCGAGTACACGAGCTTGGTATGAAGCGTGATATACAACACCAAGAGACTTCACGCCGCATAGACAATGAGGCACGGCAGAAGATGATCAAAAAAGTTCGGAAGTGGATCTTCAAGCGAGGTTATGGAATCAATAGTAAAGCGGTAAAGGATATTTTGGATTCAACATCAGCTGTTCCCAACAACGTAAGGTTCCGACGTACCATGATTCTTTATTTTATTAACTTTGCCATTGATTTATTAGAATGCATTCTCGTTATCTTTGCAGCATCTTGGTTTCAACTTCTATGATCTATTTGTCATAGATCTGATGCATGAAGTTGAGCTGGGAGTTTTTAAGGCACTTTTCACTCACCTGGTGCGGATGTGTCATGCAATGGGAAAGGACACGGTACAGCAACTAAATCATCGGTAGGCAATACTTTTAGTGCTTCACTTAATCACAGTTGACTTTGTTTCAAGGTACCGAATGATACCAACCTTTGGCCGGGCCACTATTCAACGATTTGTTAATAATGTATCCGAGATGCCCAAGCTCGCAGCAAGAGACTTTGAAGATCTCCTACAGGTATTTATAATTGTCCTCTTGCACTGAACATTTCTAATGACTCTATTAGTGTTCTCCTGCATGCTTTGAAGGTCTTTTTCCAGGAGAATTCAATAAACTGACTCTAGACCTTCTCGCAACCATGGCGACTTGGCATGCCTACGCTAAGCTGAGAGTTCACAGTGATCGTACACTGGACTCATTCGATGCTGTTACTAAAGAACTCGGCCGACTTTTCCGAGTTTTTGCTTCAAAGACAGCAAAACATTTCGATACCCGGCTCCTTCCTCGTGAGCAGGCTGCTACTGTTCGACGAAAAGCAAAGCAAAGGGCTGAGAAAGCTCAATCAAAAGATCAAGTATCTCACGCACCCCGAAGATCATCAACAGCGCCTCGAAAACTCCTCAATATCAACACGTACAAGTTTCACGCTCTTGGTGATTATGTAGGCACCATCTGGATGTTTGGGACCACAGATTCATACAGTACACAAATGGTATGCACTGCTTCCTCTTCTGAGGATGTAAAGCTTATTGTTTATACTACAGGGAGAGCTTGAACACCGGCATGTGAAGAAATTATACTCAAGGACCAATAGGAATAGCTGGGCCCGCCAAATTGCAAGACATGAACGGCGACAGCGTATCCTGCAGCGTATTGGCAAGAAATCCTGCACTGACAAACGGGTAACACGATCACGCTGTGCTCGTCCGTTCCTGAGCTTTGCTGACTTGGACCCTCTTCCGCTCACCGACCCTCACTTTCATTATCACATGTCGTCATCTACACGTTACTATGAGGATCTTTCAACTTGGCTTGGAGAATTGGCTGACGATGATGCTTTCAAGGTAAGTTTGTTGTCGCATTAAATCTGTTTCAATAAGAATTCCATGAAACTTTGTTTGATTAGGATTTTCTGCCAAAATTGAAAGACCATATTCTCAGTCGGGTCTTGGGAGTACGTGACAGGGCCGAATTCTCAGATGATGACCGGAACACAATACACATTGTTGGTAATCGTATATTCCGCCACAAAGTCATTCGCTTCAACTATACGACATATGACATGCGTCGGAATCAAGATAGTTGTAACCCACGTACCCGCTCAGATGTGATGGTGCTTGCAGGAGGTGAGGAGGCTGACACACATCCTTACTGGTTTGCACGGATTGTTGGCATCTTTCATGTCAAAATCGTACATGTGGGCCCAAAATCGAGGACCAGCGACATTCAAAATTTTGATCTTCTGTTTGTTCGCTGGTTTGACTATGATACTTCACAATCAAAATACGGAATTCAGTCTGGTCGCATGCCTCATATCCATTTCCTGGATAGTAGCGACCTGAATGCGTTTGGGTTCGTGAATCCTGATGACGTTATACGTGCAGCGCATATCATTCCAGGGTTTCATTATGGCCGAACAGATGATATTTTAGGCCCTTCGGTTGTTCAACGGATTTCTGATGGTGATGAAGACTGGTCTAAGTACTACATGAACATGTAAGTCCTTTATGTCATTGCCATCACTGTAATTCCAGACTTACTTGTCTTTTAGGTGGGCTGACCGAGACATGTTCTTGCGGTTCCGTGGTGGAGCTATAGGTCATAAAGCAACTCGGAAGGCAACAAAAGTCTTCGAGCTACAGAATGATGTATTGTCTGCAGAAGGGAAGGATTTAGATGATGGAGAGGTCAGTGAAGGTCAAGTAGATGAGGCTGGGAGTGAAGCTGAGGGTGAGAGCGAGTACGAAAATAGTGATGCTGGAGATGAAGGTGACAATGGTGAGATTAATGTCATGGATGAAGATGAACTTGGTGCTGAGGATGGGGAGGAGCCAGTAGATGACGAAGACTATTTAGGCTTTGCAGCATACTAAGAACGTCTTGTAATTTTCATTCATTGTAGGCAAGACTAATAATATTCTAATGAAGTTTCTGGAAATAGTGAAGCACTTTGAACAAAGGTATATTAGATGGTCTCATAATCCATGTATGGAACCATTATATATTCAATGTCATTACATGGAACCATGGTAGATTCCATGGCATTGTATGTACATGGAATGCGAATGTAAGCTTGCAATGCATGTATAGGCTCTGTTACATTGTATGTCATCATATGCCTATGTAATTTCAGTGCAGCCATGTATGTACATGCAATATAACGTATTGATTGTAACACCTCTTATGTCCTTGTAGGTTCTGCTGACTCATTGTATGGCCTTCCACATACCAATGGTGCCTCATATGGCCTCGGAACATTTTTGCAGTTTTGCTGATGGTAGCGCCACGGCATACCATTCATACAGTTACCCTCCCCAAGCCGAAGCTGCTGGCTCCCTAGTGAAAAAGACCTGTTGAACGTGGCTTGGGGTAAGCAGTGTTACCGAGGTAAAGACAAAGCCCCGGCTTATTAGTATTACATGTTCTAGCTCATTGGAGAAGATATCAGAACACATTACGACTGCGAATATGAAAAGGAACGTTGTATTTTTTCACGAAGAAAATACGAAGAACATACAAGGGAGAAACAGAACGAGAAATAAACGAGCTAGTACGGGTATAGGCATAGCGAATTCATTATCAAAAACATAACTTGAGCACCGAGGGTAGAGAGAGAGGGAGGGAAATTAAGAGCTCGAAATCGCGAAAGAATGAAAATAGAAAATCAATAAAAGGTCGGAAACCCAACAACGAACAGTAATCAAGAAATTGGAACAGAACAAGAAAATTGAAATACAATGAATGTGAACCATCTCCGCACTACGGAGCTTGTGTAGGAACCGTTTTATTCGAACGTCTCGACCCAAACCTCAGCTTTCCATCTTCAGTCCTTGCTTTGCTCCAGGAAAAGAAACTACTAGCAGTGCCACCTTCATGAGAATTCGCACTTCCGGTACGTGAGCGGAACGACCAAGCGGAAGGCGAAACGGGCCTGATGGGTCCGCTGCTCTCAGTATGATCACCATTCTGCGAACCATCGTGATGGTGGTGGTGATGGTGATGGTGCTTCCCGGAATGACCAACAGTATGTCGCCCATCACAACAAGCACGGACGTTCTCAAGCCCCTCGAAGCCTTCATCAGAAAGAGAGTCCCCGTGGAGTTCGAAATCCAGGTCTTCGTCGTCGTCTTCGTGGCCTTGCACGTCAACGAAAGATTTCGAGGGGCTGTAAGGACTTTCAGGACCATTCCAGCGCAGATATTCAGCAGCTGGGGTGCCTGCGCGACGCCCGATGGAACCACCCACTGAGAGCTGTGACCGACTGCGCTTTCCTCGAGGAGTGGTATTCCATGTATCCTTTCGCATACTCCTGCCGCTACGTTGACTCCGGGGACTGGTGTTAACGCCAAGGTGTTGTTCGTCTTCCATGAATTCATCTCCTGTAACTGGGCTTTCAGGAACGACAGTAGCATTGCCAGGTGAAGTGATTTGACCGGGACTGGGGCGTGCTAATAGATACTTCAGGGACTGTTCAAAAAGTCATTATTAGTGGTAGTAATGAGTAAAAATAAGCTTAACGTCCGTACGTTGAGCCAAATATCGTGTCGCTCCTTTGTCGGAGCCGTGAATTTCATTTCCCTTTGAGGCGTGGAAACCACAACACTATATTGATATAGACCAGGCGGCATGGGGTTGGGATCGAGAACCTGTCTTACACCTTCAATATAAGCTGTAAAAGAATCACTGGCGTGAGCATGACCGTATGACGAACATAACAAGTATCGACATACCACTCTTGGCACTCGACTCAGCTACGTTCGTCGAATTAGGATCGGCAGAACTCCAATACAAAGTCTTCGTGTACGGATGCACCCAGAAGAATCGTCTATGGCGGGCCGTTCCATAGCCCTTGCCTAATGCCTTCCGGGTGTACTTGTATAAAAACTCTCCAATCATAGTTTGAGTGATTGCATGGATAATAGCCGGATCAGTAGGATTCGCCACCTGGGGCCTGTTGACCATCCCCATTGGATCTCCGGCCAGAAGCGTTTTGTTAGGCGTGGAAACACCATTGGGATTGATGTTCTGGTTATTCAAGGCGTGTTGGGAACGGTTCAGGTACGGGTGATGCTCAGAGGACATAGACGACCGTGGCGAAGCCATACTCCGTTCTGATGCGAGCGAGGTTGTGGAAAGCTCCCGCCTCTCTTTGAAAGAGGAAGGGTGTAGTCCGTGCTGAGAATATGTAGCAGCATTGGCAGCAGATCTAAAGCTGCTTGTTGATGGTGGCTGCCGGAGACCAGCCTGCGAAGGAGGCATACTGGATCCAGGTTGACGAAGAGCAAATCCACTTCCTCGTCCACCAGGTATGGATAGAGCCGAACCAAACGTTGGGGTAGTTGCTCTCTGTATGAGCTCTGGAGGCGGTGGTGAGGATGGTCTGGGAGGGGGCATGTCGTACGATCCAGTCGAGTTCGTGGGTATTCTTCTTTCAGGTATGAAAGGAGGAGGAGGCATGCTTCCAGGTGGAGGTGGTGCTCGGGGAGGTGGTGGAAGTGTCATCATGGGTGGCTTGGTTTTGTCTACTAAAGTGTTACCGGAGGGTGCCCTTGGCCGGTTCGCGATACTAGCACCATCATCAATGACTGAGGAAACAGCAGAATCTGTCGATTGACGACGATCCTCTGAAGACCGCTGCTTGATGATAGTGGCGAACCCAGTGCTGGTTTCTTTGAAAACGTTCGAAGACGGAGAAGGCAGAGCAGAAGAAGTGGAGGAGGATGGAGGTGCAGGAGGAACGAACTGGAACTGCTGTTTCGTCGACCCCACACGATACAGGACCGGAGAGGCCGGTGTGGGTGCAGCGGCAGGGAAAGGTACGGGAGGCGTCCACTCATCAGTCTGAATAGACATTTCTTTCACTTCTGGTTTCGGTTCGACCTTAGGCGGTTCAATCAGGTCGGCCTCTATGCTCTTTGAATCATATGTCACTGTTGGTACTGGCGCCACCACGGCTGCGGAACCAGCAGGTGTACCATAGAACGAGGACTGATCACCCAGAGCCAGAGAAGCAGATGAGGCTACCGAAGCGCGCTGTGCAGTCCGACTAGGTAGTCGAGACACCTTGATACTCTCAGCATCGTCGGTATCGTCGACCTCGTCTTCACCATCCGACACTTCATTATCCGTCATCGTCATCATTGAATGGAAATCGTCTTGTGAAGTACCCATTGGCGTCGACATCATGATGCTTTGTCTAGCATCTTGATATTCATTGTCGGTATCTGTCTCCGTATCAGCACCCGTTTCCGTCTGGTCTCCATCATCTTCTTCCTCGTCAAACGCGGCCTCTTCTCCGGCAGCAACAGCAGCAAGGAACGCCCGACCAGGTGCTTTCTTGATTGTACTGTCCCCGTGAGAGCTCCCGATAGAAACATCATGCTGCGTAATCGTCGTCCTCCTACTAAGCATCTCGTTTTCCACGGGCTTGAAGGTCTGTACTTCCATCTCGGCCATGACAGGAGGCTCGGTGCCCATGTTCACAGAAACGAGGCGAGGTTTATGCTGCACTCCAACTTCATCTCGCTCCACGACAGGCTCAGGGACGGTTTGCATCGAAATCTCTACCATGACAGGTGCAGGCGGCGGAGGTGGTACGGGTTCTGGTTCATGTTGGACCCCCATATCAGCCATAACCTTCCCCGGAGCGACAGGAACCACTTCAGGCTCGGGTTCAGGCTCCTTGACGGGCTCAGGCTCGGGATCCGTCTGACATCCAAACTCGGCGGTTTCAATGACCTCCCCACCGAGTTCCTCCATGATATCCATCGCCGAACCTCCGTCTCTGATAGACATAGGCGACCCGCCGACACTTCCTCCTAGAGCTTTAGCCAAGTCCTCAGGCTGGTCAACCAAAGACGGTGGCCGCCCATCATGATATGCAGCTCCACCTCTGGTACGCCTGCCTACACCAACGCCCGTGCCTGCTCCTCCCCGACCTCTTGCTGAGCGACGTAGAAGCGATTGTCTGAGAGGGCTGGCCTGAACTGAGCTGGTAGACGGAGTGCGGCGCAAAACATTAGCGAAGGCGGGGTCCATGCCTTCAATGCTCGTCACGCTCGCCACACTGGTTCTATTCGATGGAACAGGTGAAGGTGAAGCTTGGAAGTCCATCTCATCCGGAACTTGGTCTTCTTCCTCGCCGTCTTCCATACCTCCATATGCATCTTGCCCGTCGAAAGCGCCTTCATCGTCGGCATTGGAAAACCGGATAGGAATGGCAGGGACAGGGGGAAGTGGAGAAGTGTCCTTTTCAGGAGAGAAACCTTCTTCGTCATGCTGGTGAGCAGCCATATTTAGGCGCTCTTGCAAGCTCATCCCTCGTCCTCGTCCGCCACGACCGCTACCTCTCATGCGCCCCCTCAGCCCACTTCGCCCGCTGCCGACCTTGAATGGGGTGTGTCTCCGCTTGCCGTTGACTTCCCCAGCGGTCGTGTTGGCTCCAACAGTGTCATCACCCACTCCGTCCTCCTCATCAAAGTCAATTTCATCCTCATCCTCCGGCCCGTCAACCCCAAACTTCCTCTTCAGCTCTAGCTTCTCTTTCTTCTCCCTCTGCAGCGTTCCCTTGAGTGTCGATATCTGCCTCTGTGCATGAGCAAGTCTTTGCTGCAGCGCCTCGATCTCATTATTCGGATGGTTTGCAGCTCTAAATGGACTCGTTCTGTTGAGAGGACTCGCGTCTGGCGAATCAAGGAACTCGTTTCCGAATTCGTCATCATACCCACCCATCATGGACACGTCGCCCATTTTGCCTCTGCGAGTATTTGTCGACGCAGGATTGCTGAAAACATCGTCACCGTAGCTTGAAGCACCACCGGGAGTAAGAAAGTCATTTGACTCAGATCCGTTCGGCGTCGTGGGACCGCGAGGGAAGCGACGTCCAGCTCGAGCCACTTCTGCCTTCAGCGTGTCAACGGTCTGCTGGAGGTCGCTCTTTTCTCGATTAAGTCCCGCGGCATGTTTCCTCGCAAGAGCAATATCGGTCTCGTGCTTAGCAGTGATCTCTTCTATGGTAGTCTGCAGTTGTGTGTTCTCGTTTTTGACCTGTTCCGAGGTGTCGCGAGTGCTGGCAAGCAGCTTGGTAAGACGTTTGTGTTCAGACTCAAGACGAGCGGCAGTAGATTGTGAGTTTGAAAGCTGAGTTCTGAGGTCCTGAAGCGTCACTTCGAGGTTCCAATTCTCTTCTTTGAACTTATCTAGACAGAGATAAACGACCAATGAATGCACATAGTGTTCAAAGACCAACCTGCGCTTTGCTCTTGCTGTTTGAGAGCAGCGCGAAGACTTTCAACAGAGGCCTCCAAGTCGTCCTTTTCTTCTTTCATATCCTGGATGGCTTTGTCGCGCTCTCCGAGAAGACTTTGCAGCCTACGGACCTCATTGAGAAGACCGCTGCCGATTTCGAAAGCAAATTCTAATATAATTCTTGAGATAAGAGACCAAGAGCGAGGGACTAGCACGCACCGACGTCGTCAGCTCTATGGGCGGCATTCTTGGCTCGTCGAGATTGGGCAGCCGAAGTACCCGCGGAAGCTTTCATACGTTCTGGCTCTTCACGAGGAAGCTCTGAGACTGGCATGGAAGGTGAAGAAGAAGACTTAAAAAGCAAGAATAAGAACTTTCAACAATGAAATCCAGAATCCAACGTACCTTTCCAAAAGCACTCGATAACTGTGCATTCTCCGCATCCCAAGCAACCAATGTCTCCGCGAGCTCTCTATATCTTTCCCTAGAATCTGCATCAAGCTCTTCATCGTCATCTTTGTCGGCGTCAAGCTCTTGAAGCTGTCGAATACGTTCCTCAAGTTCCATCTGCTGGGCAAGAACCCGCTGCCCTAACGTTCCCGCTTGTTGAAGCTGCTTCTCTTTAGCATCTAGTAGAGTCTGGAGATGTGACTTCATGTCGCCAGCGGAATCAAAGTACTTTGGGACCGCCATCGCCGTCGTCGTCGTCGGAGGCGGCGATCTCGACTGCGACGGTTCAGTTCAACGAACCAATGCCACCGTCACGGTCACACTGTCACACAATTAGTAACATCCCGTTCAATTACGTAGCTCAGGTTTATACCTTCAAGTCTTTTTCTTTCAACGTCGACGTTCTTAATGGAGGACCAGGCAATCTGCAGCGTCAAGAAAGTCGTTTCGAAGAACGATTGACTATTCTGAAACGTTTTTATCTACTTTCTCGTCTTTTCACAACCGAATGAATTGTTCGCTGATAGCTCGTGTCAAGCTCACCGAATTCAAGGCCAGGTTCGTCAGAAATCAAGACACTAGCCGAGATCAATGGCTGCTTTCTTTCATCTCGACGGCTGACCAGCTGGCACGCCTTTATCTTCCAGATTTCGCGTGGCTAACATCAGGCTAGCCTCAGGATAAACCACCTCGTGGCGTCAGTGCAACCTCCCGCAGCTGATTGAAATGACATTGAAATGACGCAGGTCCCCGTGAATATGTACGCTACTTCATCAACACAGCTCATGTTTCTGCATTGCACACTGAAAAGCACGAAGAGAGTGATGTACCCAACTCCAATCAATATCCACCTACTTATTGAAGTTAGGTGCAGGCTGGGATGAATTTTCAGCTCCGACTCAGGGTCGACGTCTGAAGACTACACTATTTACGAACGTAAGTAATACTCTCTTCTTAATAGGTTCATATTTGGGCGCAAGTTTGATTTAGTATACTGCGTACTTATAGTACATTCTCGACCGCGGTACATAGACTCGAGTACATCCGTCTCGGCGCCGGCGCTACGAGCTCTTCCTCAACCTCCTGTAAAAGTCCTATCGCTGCTACCATTAGCCTCGGACCTCGGAATACAGTGAGTTCTCGTTCTCAACTCCGAGTCGAAGCTCAGTCCTTCTGAAACAGTCGAACTTGATGATTCGAACTCAAGAACACTTCTTCACTCCCATCAACAAGTTTTCTCTCCTTAGCGGACTTCTACTTTACTTAATAACAATCAAGGCCTGCAAGTAATACGCCAATTCTATACCGACCGGAGAAGCCTTGTACCGTGGGTTTCGGAGTGCTCCGTCAACAGGTAAGATCAGCTCGCTTCTCTGACTCAATTTTGCTCAACCTCGGAACGTGAAGTTCCGTCTCGAAAGAAGTATCTGTAACCATACATCGCTTCCAAACAACATGAACCGGATACTGTTGCTTTTAATCGCGTGTGAACGTGAAGATACTCGACCCACTTCCCAAAGCAGCGGCGTAAAGCTTATATGTACACGCTACCTTCGCTTCTATCGACTCTCCTGATATTCCTGGACAAAGCAGTACATACGACGCGTTGTAGCCAAACCTCGTCCGAATTTGATCCGTCCGATCAGGAAATGATCGAACCTCCGAGTACTCGATCTACCCAAGTCTACACGCCCCTTCCCAGTGAACGAATACCTTGTATTTATTCTGACTACCCACCCGTAAAAAATATGGATACATACTTGAAGGTATATATGTAACAGCAAAACTATCGTAAATATAAGTACAAACTATGCGTAGTAACATCACCTCGAGACCCTGTAAATAAGTAGGACACAAATCTAACCTGCTGATGAGAGTGTACATATATATATATTCTCGGGAGGGAAGATCAGTTCGTATAGCGACGAGATCATATCAGTAAACAAATTAACAAAGGAGTACATTTATATACGAACGCAGACTGAGCGATGATTAAGGCAAGCATTGTGTGATTCCGTCCGAAGCAACCCGCCTTACCTATGAACAAACACAAAACAGCAAAAACAAAACAAAGATACTTTCTCCTAACCTCTCTGATAACTTGATTGGGAATGGAATAACCCAAGAGCATTCCCACCAGCATCAGCCTGAGCGGATGGTGGCATACGAGGGGGGTAAACCACTGACATCGGCAATGGACTGAGAAGCCTCGTTCGTCTCCCGGTTCCGGAGTTATTAGTAGGTTCCTAAAAGCAAAGTGACCATTATTTAAGTAATGCATATACCAAAATGAAAACCTCCTTGCCTGCCTAACATCAGATCCAAGTCGACAATCATACCGGTCACCTCCGACCCTCCCTAGACTCCTAATCCCACCACGACTCGGCTGCGGTGCTCTCATCGTCGAGGGGTGTTCTTGAGCATAGCGGGGTAAAGCATCTACAAGCAGTGGCGGAGACGCATTCTCCATCTGTGGGTAAACAGACACTTGAGAGAACGATCGAGGTGCAGGTGAAAGTACCCGAGCTGGAGGAGACATAGAACTTGAACCACGACCGATGCTAGAGGCCGGATGACAAGACGTTGTCTGAATAGGCGGGGGCGCGATAATTCGAGTACCTGGGGGTAATGGTAATGGCAATCTTGTGGGTACAGAGACCTCGGTATCAGCAGGGATGAAGTTGGCGCTTGGATGAGAAATTGAAGAAGGAGAAATGTAATGAGTGTGAGGTCCTGGCGTGTCGCTAATGCTAGCGCTTCGATAGGATTTTGGCTGACTCCGACTGCTACCAGTGCTCTCGGGATTAGTCGTCTCAGCCCACTGACTCGGGGGATTTCGTAAAGAATTCGAGCTCGAGCTGTTATGGGGATGAGGATGAGGGTGTGCGACTGAACTCAGTCCGTTAGATATGTAGCTTCAGGATACTCAGCTCAACTAGCTTACCGGAAGCATGAGTATTTGAAAGCGGGTAGTAGCTCGACCGATTCTGATCGTGGTATGTCGCTTCGCTGGGATGATATGTAGATGGAGAGTGGGATTGATCTTCCGAGTAATACGGAGCAGGAAGCCCTCGGTCATTTGGAATTGGGTACGTGTTGTATGGATGACCGTGTCCAGTGCCTACGTACGCATGTATGAGAAAGCGACACGAATGAAATTGCGGAAAATAAAAGAGTGACCTTCATAAGAAGCTCTGGTGAACAAGCGCCTGGCATTCCTCTCCGGCCCAACATTAGGTGGAGACTCAATGCGATGATTATATGCGTGAGGAGAGGTATAAGAAGACGAATGTTCGCCGAGTTTGGTGTATGGTTCTTCAAAGCGAGGAGTGATCTTGCCATTCTGTATATGAGGGGACAAAAAGTCAGCCGTGCGACATCTTGAATGTTGCACGTCCAGACAGTGATCAGATTGATCACCATCCAAGTAATTTCCAGCCCTACGTCGTAAGGCTTCCGAGCCGGCATTGACCCCCCTCCGCCTGGTGTCCACCTCAGTCTCCAACGTATCATAGCTAAGCCGTTTACCATGACCATGCGAACCATCCAAAATCAACGCATCCGGACTCTTTAAGGAATCGATAGTGTACATCGAAGACGACTCGGGAGAGCTCGACGCCGAGAATTGTTTTGTGTCCTCGACCTTGACGTATTCTTCACTGGGGGTAGTAGTCTGCTCAACTTCGTTCAAAACCATAAGCTCTACGCCATCCAACTGTGAGTATCCCTGCAACTGCCACTCAATGATCTGCGGCTCCTCCTCAAGCGGTTTCGCCTCCTCTCCGCACCAGGTCAAAGAGATACCACTCTCGTCCTTTTCGCCGCTGTTCCTCCGATTTCTCGCCTGACAGTCACCGGTATGCATTGAGAAAGGATTCAACCTAATCACATGCATAAGCTCTTTCATCTCACTACCAGCCTGCGTACGCAATGGTACTTCTGTCGGCGGTGCGAGCGACTGAGCCACCATCAATCGATTTGCGGGATCGGAGTGTAAAGCAGAGGGACTAGACCGTCCAGACGAAGCAGACGGAGAATACGATCGTCTATGCACAAAGGGCGAAAGTGGCTCCATAATAAACGTGGTAGGAGGAGAGGGCGCGGGAGAATCGGGTTCTTCCTTGACTTTCGCAGAAAAATCAGGAAGCAACGGTGACGGCGAGAGATCTGTGAGGGGAGAAGAGTACACTGACGACGAAGGACGTGGGGAGGAGGGAATTCGGTCTGACATCACTGGAATCGGCGCATCGGATTGAGGCGATGGCTCTCTGGCGAATGCTGAGGACCCGCATGTCTGGCGCGAGTCAGGTAATTTCCGAGCGAGACATGTAGAGACGAGAGTATGCGTCGTGATCGATGAAGAGAAGCTTACCCCCCGGCGATCAAGCCCTTCAGCCGACTCGTTGGCACTCTCCTGCATAACAGTCGGTTGCGCTTGCTGTACACCATAGGAAAATCCGCTTCCGGCCATATGATCCCATTCGCTCGAACATGAAAGATGAGCAGAAGATAAGTCAGGAGATTGAAACGAAGAGAAATGCGAAACCGATCCGCTCTGTCTAGACAATTCAGAGCTCCAAGAGGTGTGCTGGGTTGGGACGTCATGAATGAGATAGTTTGAAGGCCTGTCGTTCACCTGAGCTGGATAACAAGATCTCGGAAGATATCTCTCGTCATAGGCCGTGTGTAAAGACATGGCGCCGACGAGATGGTTACAAAAATCTGATTGAAGACGGAGAATGACCTCGGAGGCTGAAGAGCCAACATTTACATGAGCTTCCGAGCAAAGAATAGAGCAAATCAATTACCTGGTACAGAACCGTGTAAAAACAAGAAGTTGAGTGAAAGAAGAAACTGATGGCGACACTGTGACTGTCCTCGACAAGTCAGTCGGAAGAGAAAGAGAAATATGAGCTTGAATGTAGTTGTGCTGCTGGTGAAGTAGTCTTGAGGTGCAACCCAGCGAGAAACGGAGAGTTCAGCGAGACGCCCATGCTTTTCATTCTGATCTACAAATAGAATATTTTATTCGTATCACTCCCTAGAACTTGATTCAAGCCCCTCGTTCCATCCTACTGGTTCTCTACTATCCCATAAAAAACGAGGAACGTCTCCTCGGTCACCCACCAGAAAAGGTATACGTCTTGAACGGATCCGCATAGCTGATGGCTTCTTGCGCCGCATGTCTCCAGGATGGCGTAAAGGTGAAAGAGTGAAGAATTCTTCGCGAAGGCCCGCATAGCCGAGTAATTGATTTCAAGGTCAGATATATAGTCCGACGATAAGCCATCATGTCGGCTCTTCGGCACAGGGTATTTGAATCTCCGAACAATTCTTTCCCTTCTCAGGCACAATGTAAATGTTGGGTGACTTCATTGGTTGTTGGTTCCAGTATACAGCCCTGTGTCAGCCATCTATCGATTCTTTTCACGTCTCTGAAGTTCTTTCTAAACGAAGTCCGGTTCTCCAAATGATCTTCCTCTGCGCTGCGACATAGCTGAGAAAGATCAGATTTAATCGCTGCCGCGATACCGTTTCCCATCCAGCTGACCGAAAACTTGAGTTCAGTAGATATAATATCCCTCGACACAAATTCTTTTTGGGGTTCTTCCCACCTCATACGCGGCCACTGAGCTTATCACTCGATCCTTTCCCCCAGAATTAGACAGACAATTCAATTCTGTAAGCGGTTGACGACAAACAGCTGTAAGTATGTATAATTTGTTTTCTGAGACTCGAAATCATTGAAAGAAGTCGGAAGTATCCTGCGGCAATAAAGGAATCGGAACGAGATTGCAGAGTAACGTAAGATGGCGCAGTGGGAGGAGTCTAAGAGAAGTTTGGTCTCGTACTATGTAAGGCTGAAAGAGCGTACTTGTATAAAATGGAATCGGCGGAAAGACAAGGGACAGGCTTCCGAATCTATTGACCATCCCTTAGAACCTGTAAACGTACATATGAATCGGCTGCTTCAGCAACCATCTGATTTCATTCAGAGAACTCGCACCCCTCCAAATCCTCAAGCTGCTCCAGGTATGCTAGTAGAACGCGAACTAAATATCCTCGTATCACGCTGTATGGATAAATCACAGGGTCAGGGCTGTAAGTCGTAAAGCTAAAATTGCACGTACGGCAGGTGAAGCGCGCGCTCACTGGAATGATAGAAAATAGTCCATGATGTTCGGATGAATCAATTCAAGAATTCAAGGACGTAGATGAAATCAGATTCTGGAATACAGATACTTATGTCTTCATTTACCACACACTAGTTCTGATCCCGGATGGGAAGAACCTTTGATAGATTGTAAACCTGACTCGAGCACAGGTTCGTGTAGATCATGATGGACGACTGGAGACGCAACATGCGGCTACTTGCCCCCTGCCCCTCCCCACATCTTAAGAATTGAATCTATTAAAAAAGCACGACTTACAGACCAACTCGGCTCCTCGTCGATTACAATTCCGGTGGCGTAACATACATAGCCACACAGTTTCTGAAGACTCGACTTCGACGTTCATTTCCTACACCCACACCTACTCTCTTACGATAGTAAAAAGGTGTACATTGAGTCGGCCAAGCCGAGCCAGAAGCCTCTACCCCAGAAACGTACCTCGCTGAGCCCCCTATTGCCCAGGAGCTTGAACACATTAAGTAGGTGAGGAAGAGAGAATCGGCGGAAACTAGAAGAGCTAAGCCTCGGGGGAGAAGACATAACTCTGAAGATTCGGTACATGAGGTCCGGAGGTCGGTAGCGCTCCTGGTTCTAGGTAAGGTCGGGTTAAAGAGCCTGAGCGAAACGAGTCGAACGTTTGTTTCGACCATGCGATGCAATGAGATTATTCATTAATCATCAATGATCCAGGGACTGGATATCGAAGCCTACTTACCACGGATAGATCTTGTTCGCATGTCCTCAGCATGGCGAAACATCCACGACTTTTTCGAGTTCTATCGCACTCACTGGCAGCTTTGTCATAAAGTTCAAGAATCTCTTCGCGCTCAGGCATTAATTAGTACAGGCGTCGGTGATAGGAGCTGTCATAAATTGGCCTTCCAAGCTCCAGCCGACCTCGAGTCACCAAGACGAATTCGAGCGCCCATCAGAGTCCTCATCTGGCGCTCAATCCGCATCCGAGTTCACCGGGCGCTAGCATGTTGGGTTTTGAGCGAAGCCGATACGTAGCAAAGGGGCCGTAGGGATCGTAACCCGAGAAATTCGGACCTACCGATGGCAGACAGGTGACACCGAGATAGGTGTTTAGAAGGATGCTGGAATGCGCGCCATGGTTCCGGAGATTAGGTTTTAGGAGCTGGTTAACTTGAGTATATCCCTTAGCGAAGATCAACGCTAGTAGATCGATGTATCGCGTCAGACCAACCTAAGATCAAATTTACGAGCAGCTGACAACCACTAATACTGGTATACAGGCTCTAAAGCCAGGAGGCATGTACTGAAGATTATGGATGAGGAGCGAACGACGAACTTGTGACGAACCTCCAGTACTAGTACGCATAAGTGGAGGCCAGGTGATGAGAAATCAACGAAAACGCACCGATACCTTCAATCCTGTACTAGTCACCATCTGCTAATTTCCCCTGAACGTGTCCACAAGATCATGCAGTGACAAGCATCTGCCTTGGGAATGACAGCAGAACTGTCTTGTGAAGTGATGACACGCGAGTCGTCATAGGCGCGCGAGTTGGTGTGTAGGTCAAGCCTGGGGAGTGATAGTAAAACCCTCAAGGGCTCAGAAACGGCGGTGACATGAATCTAGCAATGGTGTGTCAATACTCTAACGAATGAACGAGAGAAACCTACATCGAAGAGCCGCGCCAGCCAGCTCTATATCACTATCGTTATCGTGTTCGCCCTTTCAGAATCCACTGCCAAGCTAGATAGCGTCGTCCGTACCCTGCTATTCGGTGCCCGTGATGAGCCCAGGGGACGATGTCTGTCGGTTTCAGGGAGCCAAAAGGAAGCCTTTACCATACTCGTAGAGTCCCGCGCAGCGTTGAATACACCGTTGAACGTTAAACTACGAGGTATGGGCAAAGCTGCCAATGGTTCTGCTCTGGACAAGAGATCGGGTAGGAGATGAGTCCGCCGTTAGTAGGCTGCCTATAGTAGAGTGAGTCAGAATGTCTTCATATAAAAATAGAAAAGCAGCGCACAACCGACAAACTTGGATTCCTGCTTCCTTCTGCAGGACAGAAAAACCCTACTGACACCGCGGTCGGTTTCCTGCCACAAAACAGACTGATGTTGGAGACCATCGTCATCCTCTACACTTCCGGCATTCAAGCTTCAAAGTTCCATCCACGTTCGAGGAGACGTTGAAGTTGCTGCCATTCTCGCGCGCTAGCCTGCTACAATGTCCCGGTACTATGCACCTCTTCAAGAGTCCAGAAAAAGAGATTTTTGCTGCGAAGATTATGCGCACCGGCTCCACCGAATGCTCAGTTGGATCCTAGCCGCTACCTCAGCTTTCAGAAAAGCGAGTACACACCATCCATGGGCCGCGAAGATTGAGTTTCTTACAATAATGGCCCCGACTCTAACCCCTAACCTTAGACCTAAACCTAGGGAGCTGACATAATACAATATCCACGTGTCTGCATTGCCACAAACTCGTTCTTGCGCGTGTACACTCATTTACGCTGTATCAGTCCGTTAAAACAGTGAATGCCAGCGGAAGACGGTTGATTGTATGTACTCTGCTGGTTAATCTCACGCTATTAAGTACTCACACTCGATATGCTAGGCAATATGATGGTTAATCGCAGCCTGACTCGGAGGAGGACTAAGTAGTGCTGCTAGACTCGATAATTTGGATTTGGAACAATAGAAATGTATTTATCATTTGAGTAGGGGGTTACTTCAACATCTCCGACAAATCTTCAAGTACTTTGCGTGGTCTGTAGGTACGGACCTTCCATCCAACTTCCACCTTTTCACTGCACCAGGCTCACCTTCAAAGGGAGCTGAGGATGCTTATCACTACCAATAACAGGGGAGGTGACGATAGACATTTGCCAAGACAGTTTTGACTCTTTATCCGAGGGAGAAAACTCGAAGGTGCTGATAAGTGCAGACATGACGACTTCTAAGGAAGGGAGAAACTCAGTGGATGTGCTAGTAGCAATGCAAAGGAGAAGAGAAGGATACGAACTCATTTCTAGTTGAGAGAATTTGAAGCCGCTGGAGATGAACATTGTAAGTGAACCTGGAGAGATGTGTACGAGATACTAGAGAGTACTAACATGCAGCCCCGTCCCCCACCAATGAATGTCATCCTAAATAGACACCATTCACATTGCCATGAACAACTCAGGAAACGGACAAATTGGTATTCACTCACAGGTGAGAATAAACACCTGGCAAATGCGCAGCTGCCAGAGCTTCCGGCAACGGTGAAAGCCATCGCTCAGGCTTCCACTCCGCTGCGTCCGGTCCCCAGAGTGCTACATTTCGATTCGAGTTGATGATAGGCACTATGACACGCGTTCCTCGTTTGACGGATATCTCGCTGATTTTTGAGCCATCGATACCGGTTATCGGGGTGTGAAGAGGGACTATCACGTCTTGGACAGCACTGAAAGTCATAGTCATTTCAGTCAGGGATGTGTAAGATGTGAGTATATATAGCATATTCACTCTCGCAGGGTCATGGCTAAAGGTGGATGGCTACGAGTTCGGTCGACGGCCTGAATCAGTGGATAAAGTTCAGAGATTGAGGTATTATGCACTTACAGTCTTAAAGTCTCACGACATACAGCATCGAGGTAAGGCAATGCTACCAGCTCATCGTAGGAGAGCTCTCCTTCGCAGTTCTCTCGAGCGGAGACGAGTTCTTGACGGAGCTTCTTCTGGATATCTGGATGAGTCGCGAGCAGATGCARCATRCGAGACATTGCGCTCTGGTGGATACGAATGGGTATGTGATTTGAATCTACTTGAGTTGGTGACTTACAGAGGTGGTATCCATTGCAGCGAACACGAGAGTACTTATCGTCACAGGGAATATTGTGTTCAGATCAGAAGTTAGCAAGACCTCGAGGAACGTTTGAATCCTCACGAAATCTGCGATTGCTAGTGAGTAAGTATGAAAAGCGCGTGGCAGAAAAGGAATGACTTGCCTGTCCAATAACCTCGTACTCTTCGAGTCTATCCTCAGCCGATGACTTCATATTCGCTTTCACTTGGTGATGAACAAATTCGCCTAATCAGACTGTCTATCACTCGCACAAAGATAAGTGTGCACGTACTGAGAATACTTATTATATCTTTCCCCCTCCCTATATCCTCTGAAAGTACTTTATCCTTATCCCCCTTCTCCAGTGCACGTTTCTTCGATTCATAAATCTCAGTGGAGACGTCCCACATATAATCCGTCATTTCGTGCAACTTCCGAAGATCCTTCGAAGGCGATATTCTCATCAAGAACCCGCGAAATGCAGGAGATCCGATTTTTGATGCCCAAGGAAGGATGAAGTTTTGGAATACTCGGACGCGCGCTGCGGTTGGGCTGTAAAGTGAAACAAGCAGGCATAGACAGTAAGATAGGTATCATTGTAATAGGAGATTGAAGTGACAGAAATGATACGTACAAGAGTTCTTTGATCATCTTACTGTAAGGATGGGCGGTACTTTCGTCGTCCTCCATAGGATCGAAAGAAAAGCCTAAACCGGATTGACCGATCAACTCGAGTGCTGTGCGACTCATCCAAGAGAGCATATCAATCTGGGTGTGTAGAATCACGGGATTAGCACTGAGGTTATCGCAATAGTTTCAAGGGTATGTACCTCTTGCACCGATGGGCCACGCTCAAGTTTGTTTTTAAGCGTGTTTTGTAACTGACAACAAAATCTACATAAGGGGTTTATTCCTCCGAGAGAGAGATACACAGACCTTTCTGACCACGTTGTTGAAGATAGGTGCTATCAACACAATTAGTAAGTAGCCAGGCCAGAGCTTCAAACTCTCGTACTCATATCTCGCAAATGAGCAGATGAGAAGACCGGGTTGAGCATCTTGCGTTGTTTACGATGTTGGTCTCCTAACAGAGTAATTCAGCACATCGGGAAGCCCAATAGATAGCTTTGAATTTCCTACCTACGGTACCCAGCAATCCGTAACCAAACACTAGCCGAGCGCTTCTGCTCAAAGAAACAAGGTGAGTGACCGAAATGAATAAGGGACAGTCCAAGTTACTCCGCACTCAGTGAATGTTTCGGTTTCTTGGAAGATATTTTGGTCCTAGTATACCAAAGGTAGTTATTGTAGTCTGTCGCATGATATGATATATTGACCTGCTTACCTTCACGTAAATACTGTGCATGGCTCTGGGATCGAATGTATAGAGGACCTTGTTCTATTAATCCAGTCGAGAGTCAAAAAAGTCAACTCAGCATGCGCATGCGCTACTATTCTCACTCCAGCAAGCCCATTGACGGCAATAACTTGACCATCTGGGATGCAAGTTAGTTCTACCACATACAGATCTGAAGTTCAGCACAAGTACCAATGACAACTCACATTTCTCGGCCAACTTTGCATGGAAATCCCAAGAATAGGGACCGAACATCTCTTCAAAGTCACCTTGTCATACAGTAAGTAGCAGTCAGTATTTGGAAGAGTAGAGTCAGTCCAATAAAGAATATTACTCACCTACCAGCCATGATTGCGCTTTAGGTCCAGGAATGTTGTTCAAGCTTGAACGAGTGAATCTGCGTCGAAGGATCAACCAGAGGACGCCTAGAAATGGTGCAACGATGGCGAGTTGAGAGAAAGTTATGATCATCGGGACTCTGCACGATATAGGGAAGAGCTCGAGTGGAGGGCTGTATTTTGTATTGGAGAAGTGTTATGATGTGAATATGAATTCGGAGATGAGAGAAACAGGACGAAGGAGGACTCCTTATAATATGAAAACGATAGTGATATTGAACTTCGACGCATCTGCCGAAGCGCTTGCGCAGACCGGTAACCCAGGCCACGATTACGCTGCATAGTACACACAGCTGGTAGGCAATACTCCTGAGGACCGTTAGTATTCTGTATCCTAACCGAAGCCAGTGAAACTCCCGCTGCAATTGTCTGCAACCATGACACACTAACAGCCGAGTTGTGACGCGGACAAGTTCAGCACATACGACTTGTTGACGAGGGTTTGAATGCTTAACCGTAGGTCCGTACATATAACCGTCTTTCCGACCTATTAAAAGTGCCACTACCATTCTTCACTTACTCATAACTTTGCTACTAGGTCACCTTGGGCTAGCTGGGTGGATACTCAGGTGGAAGTGACTCGGACCAGCTCAGGACTAGCCGAGAAGGGCATGAGAGGTCAGACTAGTTATGGTCGAGCGGAAGAAATTTAGCTGAAGAAAGACGCGGAGGCGGAGAAGCCTGACGTAAGCTCAATTATCTATACCCTGACCTGCAACGAACAGAAATGTTTTCAGCCTCAATCCAACCTCAAACAGTCTCATTATTCTCTTCTACAGGCTCAAATCCTCTTCAATTATTTTCAGCTCACTCTGACGGAGAACTACCTTCAGATTCATTTGTTCACTTGCTCCGAGATCGAACATCTGAGCCGTTGCCGAAGGAACCTGCAGTTCTCATATCTCAACCTACATTATCTGGATCTGGCGCTGACGAGGATGATTCTGGACCGGGATATTTACTTGATCAGACTGTATTGCATATCCAATCACCGACGTTGAGGAAGGCGTATATTCGGTGTCCTCCTCAGCGTCAACAAACAAGCGGAACGGAAACTGGGAGGCAGACGGAGAAGGAGAAAGAGCTGGGACTGAAACACCCTTGGGTGCATCTACAGGTTCGGAATATGGGGAGGGATTGGAGCTTCGAAGTTGGTGTTTCTGATCAGTTGGGCCAGAACGGGATTTTAAGGTTTTCGACTTTTCAGGTACTGTATTCATTTCTTATGGTTTTATGTGGAATTTCTGGATTTCTGCTGCTTTACGCTTCGACTGTGTTGTGTAGAAACCGCTCTCTATGTGCTCTGTCTTCTCATGACCGCTTACAGAAACAAACTCGAATAAAAATCCTCGATAAACCCTCTCTTCCTCTCCTGCATATCCCATTATCTTTTCCACCGCCTTCGTCGCGTCCCTTAACACCTTGGTGCACAGTATCTCTCCACCTTCCGACGTTTATGCCTTTCTTTTCTACACAAGCAAAGATGTTCGCACAGACAGCTTCTTCGGACACGGAAGAAGCTGAAGCAGGAGCAGGACCCTTCAGGTCGGCGGCGGTTCCGGCGAGTTACAATGTCCCGAATGGAAAATACGGGCATATAACGTATGTGAAAGTTTATTCGACTTGTAGGCTGAGGAGGATTTGGGTTAGTGAGGGTGGACCGGGGCAGAAGGTTCCTTGGGAGTTTGAGTTGTATGCGAGTGAGTGAGATGGTTGTTTGGTGCGTAGTTAGTCTTGTGGACTTGGACTCGGAGGAGGGTGCTGAGGTTCAGACCATCGACAAGCAATCTGTGACCATACTATGAACTTTATTGATGAATGAATTCTGTGAAGAACTTGAACAGTGAGAATGCCGTCAGTATCCACTGCAGCCACGGCTTTGCATATACGGCGCATATATACCATGTATAAGCGGTTTAACGCATCCTAGCAGCAGTCGTGCTCCGCACGTATGTACACCCGATGCGCACCAGTGGGATGTGGTAGGTAAGTATCGTGATCTCGACGGGTCGCACATACGCCGGACTAAGAGCTTCTTGACGGGATCCACGTACACACGGGGACGAAATCTGAACAGTATGTTCCTGGCTAGCCTGGCGAGCCGATCTATGTAGTCCACCGAAGATAGTCGTTCGCTGGATAATAGTTCCTGGCTAGTGTCAGTAAATCATCACGCTCTGCTTCTCATAGACAGCGTTACTTACCAAAGCCAAAGCGCTACACGGTCAAGTAAGTTCGAGTTCGGAGTCCCGATCTTATGAGCATCATTGCTACAGATGCTTGAGTGAGGCCCGGCCTATTTACGACGTCGGACAAGATGAGCCCATGCGAGCTGACTATATAAGAAAACAAAGAAATAGAGAAAGACGCGATGAACGTACACCCCAATGATCAACTGAGAAGTGGCTCCCAACAGCTGTTGAGCGCGGGTCTCCAGACGATCAGTAGATTCTTTTCCTCTTCTTTTCTCCCTTTCAAGTTATTCCCTCCCTTCCCTCCTTCCCTCACCTTCTGACTCCCCGCCTGCTCCCTTCCCCTTCCTCCACAGGCCACTTCCTGGCCACTTCTCCGCCCTCGTTATATCCGTCTCTGTGAAATGCGCGGAGCCGAAAGTGCCGGCGCCAGAGCCAGAGGGTTCGAATCACGCCTTACATCTACGGCCAACGATTGCGCGGAGATTAGCGATTAGGATGTGGCCTTTGCCTCGGGAGATGCTCACCGTTTCACTGTAAGTATACAGTACTTCACGGAGCGAATATACCAATGATCGATTAGTATGAGAATCATTGAACCCGGACAGCCTTCGGAGTTCTCAGCATGGTCGTCCTCAGTCTGTTCCGGGTCTAAGGACGGGGCCTGCTGACCGTCTGAGGAGACTTGTGGTCTCTTGTGGTGCTGTTAGATGAGATTATAACCATGGTGAAACGAAAACTCGCGAACTTGGATCCGGTACAATGATGAGTGGGGGTTATTTGACCTGAACTATTAGGAATTTTTGTGAGTTGAGTCGTATACTTTGGCGTGTCCTGTCAAAGCTTCAAGTCATTTACCTGTAGAATAATTTAGAATAGAATATTAGAAGAAAAATGCATGCTGCACACAGACCCATAGATTTATATTGCCCTTGGTGACGATGGTGAAAGCAATTCAGGTGAGAATGTGAATGTGATAGACCTCGTTTCATCTTTCAACGACCACGTCGACCTCATAAATACTTAACGCTCCTTTCACCAGTCCACTCGTTCAGTAAAACTCTAGATAAATCCTTCACAATGCATACGACCCTGGCGGCCGCTCTTCTCTCCTACCTCGTAGTCGCTGTCAGCGTTAACGCTCAAGGCATCACTTGGTCCGTCTCGTAATCTTTCTTTTGCCGTCAACAATCTCACCTGTCGACAGCAATATCACCTCACCGTGTCCAGCTTCAGCACCTTGTTGCAGTACGTTCTTTCACTCGCGTTAATGGTTCAGAATAGGTGTGAAATGCATGAGGAAACATAGGCGAATTTGGATTTTGTGGAAGTGATAGTGTGAGTGATGACCTTTATGTAGACGCTGGAGGAGCACTGGAGCGCTCCAACGGTGTCCGCAGCATCCCTGCGACCCCTGTATCCTATATCAGCGCCTTTTTGCCTTTTAGTGACGATCCATTGCTAATCATTGTATTCTTATTCAGTTCTGTCTCGGCGGTTGCAATCCTCTTTATTCCAATACCCCTACGTCTTGCAAGCCGAATCCCATCTGTCAAGATGCTAATGTACGTTTCACATTCTTAACCTAATTGATAAACATCCCAATCCTGATTTCTTGAAAAACCCTACAGCACACTTTCGCGGACAACTCGAGAATTTTAAGCAATGCTACATTCTTTGATGGAAATGCATCGGAGTATGGTGCGTCCTCTGTCTGTCTCTTATTTTGCTTCTAAAACTGATTCCTTGCGCTCCTTCATTCTTCGTATTCGTATACGTTTTCGCAGATTGGGTAGTAGACAAGGGCACAATCATGAACACCAATAGTTCGGGAGGAGAACTAGCCATGCTCCTCACTGAAACGAACGGAGGCACGAGACTTTCGTCCACGAGATATGTTCATTATGGGACTATTACTACTCAGCGTGCGTCTGCTTTATTTTTTTCTTTCCCCTCCTTTTCTTCCCCCGCTTCAGTATTCTATGCTTGCCCTCCCTCTTTCCTCTTCCAAGCTATAGCGCGCCTATAGCTTACTGCTCAACATGATTATTAACAGTCAAAACCGGCCGATGGGGAGGTGTCGTCACGGCTTTCATCACGATGAGCGACGTCAAAGATGAGATCGACTGGGAGTTCCCTGGTGCTAATACCACGACGGGACAAACAAACTTTTTCTGGCAAGGAAATATTCGTAAGTAACATTTTTGTGTATTCAAACCCTCCCCCGTTCCTTTTCCTTGCTCGACTGAACTGATTGAGTTTTTTTTGACTTTGTTAGCTGCGACGACGCATGGTGAAACCGAAACCGGGTTGACGGATACGTTTGATAATTACCATGATTATACGGTGCGTGGATGCTGGTTAATGATCGCGTTCGAGTTTGTCCGGGGATTTGACGTGACCCACTGAATGTGTATAGATTGACTGGCAACCTGACGCGATGACATTCTCCGTTGACGGCAAAGTTGTACGCACCATCCAGGAATCTGACATGATGGACAATAGCACGGGTGTTAGCCAGTATCCGAGTACACCTTCGAGGATTCAGTTGAGGTGAGATCATCGACTCGTTATTCTGCTTACCTTTTTTTTGCAACGTGCCTTTCGTTTCACTGACGAACTTTGCGTGGTGTGTTTTTTGTGTGTAGTCTTTGGCCTGCAGGTATCAATTCGAGTGCGCCGGGTACTGTGCAGTGGGCTGGAGGTGGGTGTTTTTTGTGGATATATGCGTTTTGTGTAGCTGAGTTCTTTGGTGTGATGAATAGGAATGATTAATTGGAATGATCCGGATTATGTTTCGGCTGGTGTGTCTCCTCGCCGTCCTTCCTTTCCTGCCTTCTTCCCCTCCCCTCCAACCTTTCTTAAMCCCACGTCCCTTTATCCTTCTCTCATCCTCCTCTCCCTTCTTATTTCTCCTTCCTACACTCCCACTCCCGTCCCATCACCTATTCCCACTCTAACCCTAACCCTAACTTTCTCAGGCCACTTTTACGCCCTCGTCAAATCTGTCTCCGTCAAATGTGCAGACCCCCAAACACCCGGCGCAAACATCACATCATATATCTATGGTGCAAATCAAACGACTGACGAGCCCAGTGTGGATTTTAGCAATAAGTCGACATTGGTTAATGGTGCCGAAGCTGTCGGCTTGTTAGGTATGCCAGTTGGTGTGAGAGTCATGGGAGCGCTTGTTGTTGGATTAGTTGGGATTTCGGTTGCAGACCTGGTTTTGTAGGGGTTAGGGTTGATGTTGGGAGGGGATGCTTCTTGGTCCATAAGTTCAATTACTATTACGATAACACTCCATCAGCAGGGTAATACTAACCTGTCTCATGACAGTCCAAACCCAGCTCCATTATAGTTTAACTGGATTTTTTTTTTCTTTTTTGTAATCTTGTTTATACCCCTGCAACTTCTTACATGATCTCAACATACCAATTATTTCATGCAGCAGGTGTTGGTTATCCTTGTATTCCAGTACTGGACAGCAATGATTTGAGGTCAGTACATCAAGACTGAAAATTATGAATACATTATAGATGTGCATAGAGTCCTGTACACCTATGGTTAAGTTGTAGTAGTATGCAAGAGTTCCTATAAGCAAAAAGTAGCAACAAATTGAATAACTTAGGGGAATAGCATAATCCATCACTGATCACCAACAGCATCAACAAAAACTGGTGAACCATCTAAACCACCTAGCACCTCTTCAAACTCCTCCAAAAGCTCCCTCGTCTCACTTGTCACCTCCATTAAGGCCTGCCTCCTTGTCCACGCCATCACAGAAGGCACCTCATCCACTCCCTGCACACCATCACCAGACTCTCGATCGATACTACTCTGTGGTAAGGGCAACAAACAAGACTCGTACCCCATACTACACTGTACTGCTCTTATCCGCATGTAAGTCTTGCGGATGAGGACTATTGATCTCACTTTGGTGCTTTTTGCCATGAAGCGTATTTCGCTCGAGCCAGCGGGGGATGTCGAGCGTTGGAAGGGGGTGTTGGAGGTGGAGACAAGGCCTAGATGGACGATTCGGGGGCCTGGACCATGTGGGGAGGGTGATTCCTGCGGGGAGGGATGGGAAATAGTGCGGTAGCCCAGATAACCAGAGTCTCGAGCAGGAGTAGCTGACAGGCGGGGAGAAGCCTCAGGTGAAGTGGTGTTGGATAGGTCAGAAAATCGACGTCGACGTTTGGTGAATATAGAAGAAGAGGGACGTCTGGAACGAGAGCCGGGGTTCTGGTGATAGCGGAGATTTTGGTCTAGAGCTCGTATTTTGTCATGCACAAACGCTCGGAGTTGAATAAATAAGGGATTGCGGTGGACACAGAGTAATTCTGCTATCGACCATAAGCAATAGTCCACAATACGAGGGCTTATGTATGACCGTGCACCAAAGTTGAACGGGAAAACAGTAAGAGATGGCAAGTCAAATTGTCCACTGGCTCTTGGAGAAGGGGTAGGCGAGGCAGACGGTGAATATTCCTGAGTACTACGCAAAGCGAATTCACCGCCACCTTCGGCTAAAATTGTCTTTAGAAAGACTCCGAGTCTACTCCATACGTCAGGATAAGAGGAAGTCAAATCCTTCGGTGCACGAATGATAATGACCTTGATCACCTGAAGGGCGATGAGAAGCAAAGGAAGATGTGATTTGTATCCTGCTCCACCGCTACTTCTATCCTGAGACCTACTGCGCCCAGGAGTCGGAGAGCCGTCTCGCGTATCATGGCTCTTCTGGCAGCACGACATGGCGTAATGAAGCAGACGGACCCATGCTCTTGTTTGAATGCGACGGAGGGAAGGATCTAATCCAACGCCCTCAGAGTCAAGGTCCGATGCAGTCTTCATCGTCAGCGCAAGAGGTAGCACGACAAGGGCAAGAAAGTCATAATGTTGTTTGTGCGATTGTAGCTCGGCGAATATATCTGCCTCACGAAGGAAGATCGCGTCCGCCATGAGCGAAACTAGTGCGCGCCGGCAAGAGAGGGATTGCAAGAGTTTCTCCGATGCTGCAAGATCACAGGCGTTTAATCCAGCAGCACAGATCTGGTTCACGACAAGATGACAAAACATTGAATCCCGAGAGTACATAGGATTCCTCACGAGATGACGGATAGTGTCAAAAACATCTGAGAAGTCAATCGTGAGAGCGTATGCATTCACGACTGGTGCAAGGTCACGTAAGAAATATACCACAGCCTTAAGACTACGGCTTTCGTCCTGAACCAGAGACGCTTTCGTGAATGCGCCCAAGAATGAAGCCACGGAGTCCTGTATAGTAGATGATGACTCCCGTAAGATTGTCTTTACCAAATCGAAAGTGATCCGGAAAACATCTGGCGACAATTTACCCCCAGCCTGAGCAGAAGACGCGACCAGCCATAGATAATCTATTCGCATGGCTGTCATGTTACTAGGCGCCGCCAACTGTTTTCCGATAAATGAGATTATGTCTTGCCCGCTACGCCCGTCTTCTGAACGGCCAGTCTCTGATGCTTTCGTCTTCGGAGCAGGCCTAGAAAGGATGGCACCCAAAGCAACAATACCTTCTTGCAAGACTGTGCGGGCGGACTGAGAAGCCTCATAGAGGGAAGGAGCAAGATATCGCAGAAGCTTCAAGAATTGTTCAGCTCGGGCAATAGACAAGTCATGGGCAATGACCGTGAGGGACAGGCGGACAAAGTCATCGATGGAAAGATGCTGGGTTTCATATTCTTCTGGTAAGTCGACTGTAACATGTGCTTTGCCATTCTGTCCTTGGCCGCTATTTTGTCGCAAAGAGGCGAGAAAAGTCTGAGGCTTCTCCTCTGCAGTGAGAATCATCAAGACTTCTCTTTCCTGGTACTTGTTTGCATCAAATATACCGGCAGCATCCGAGCCATAGAAAGAGGTACCACGGCGTAGTGAAGCAAACAGAGTGTAGACATTTCTCCCTACCCAGGCTCCATCAACGTCAGGGAAAAGAAGCACATGTGTGATAGCGTCCAAGCTCTGGAACACAAACGTCTCTTGATGATGAGCATAGAACCGATTGGTTGCATACTCAATAGCACTTCTGATACCAGAATGTGCTTCTGATTCTACATAGACCTTGAATAGCGTGGGCATGAATAGGGCATATCCTCCACCAGAGGCGAAAAGACGTCTGAATCGAGTACTCGCCACCATTAATGCTGCATGGAGCATACAAGCTCATCAGAACTGTGAAGGATATTACACACAGGAAAGAGAAACATACCGATCAAAGCCTGGGCAACAATTCCTATGTCACTACCATGCGCGAGCAATACACGGTTCAAACCATCAATCAAGACAGCAAGTTCGTTCCGGTCATTCAAATGGCGAGAGATGGATCTGAAAACCTGGGCAACAAGTAGAATGTAACTACGCGAGAGTAGCACTGATAGCCCTCGAAGTTTCAAATCTGCCGCGCTAGTTTTGATACCAGACAATTGCTTGACCGGGACGAAATCTTTCAACTCGAGAGGCAATGCTTCGGCTGCTGCGTTCCACGATGGGAGAACGAGTCTTGTCATGCTCTTCCTCACGACTTGCACATCAGCGGGATTCCGTTTTAGCATGGAAAGGAACAGCATATTCTGAGATATCCGGATCATGATCATAGAGACTATTCGGTCAGGGAAATCCCCTTGGTCAATGGAAATAAACGGGTTGTTCAGATTTCCAGCATTGCGCGGGAACATTGGCCCTAGTGGCGCAGACGACGGGAACCAAAGAGCGCCCGAAGGTATGAAAAACAGATCCACTTTAGCTCGCTTCATTTCCCGAATAGACATATTGCTAACTTGTGTTACGAGCTTGGCAATCACTGGAACAACGCGAGCGTATTTATGAAGTGCAATCTCGCTGTCAGCTTGTTTAGACATGAACTTCAGGAACCCAGCGAGATTGTTGAGCATGTTATGCGCCACTGCGGGTGGAAGGATCCTCCGAACATGCAGGAACGCGCGCAATGACGTGACCGCGCTATTCAGATCCTGCTCGTCTCCGTCGAGGAGGTCCCAAACAGAGCGAGTCAGCAACCCAGGATCATTTCGCATGAGGTCGATGACCATATTGCGCGCAGCATCAGCAACAGCGTAATTGCTATCGAATACTAGTCTCGAAACGTCCGGCAGAATTCGTGTCAACGCAGGCACAAAGACAGCTCGACGTTTCAACCATGCTGATGGACCGCCCGAGCTGGAATTGCGACGAAGAAGCGCGAGTTCTTCTGCCTTCTCACCACCAAGAGTAGGGGAAGATTTCTGAGGAGAAGACATAGGGGACAAGTTGGGTGAAGCCAACCCTGAGACATCGATCGCATCTAACTTGTCCATCTGAAGTGCAGGCAGGAGAGACATTGGAGTTCG